>APFE031145930.1:3075-14371 GCA_000404065.3 Pinus taeda
CTGTGGAGTTTTTCCCCACAATCAAGCCCACTTAGCTTGCTACCCCATTTGCAAAACCTTAGCAAGTACTGTGCCTCATGAACCATTCAAGTAGAGATCCCTTGACTCTTTTTGAATTTAAGTATGGGGGTTTACGCAGTGCATAAAAGAGACCTTCGTTTGCCTTCCCTTCTCTTCTCCTTCAAAATCGAAGCCCACAAGATCCAGTGCAGAAAACCCTAACTTTGATCTTCCCAAAAGAATAGATAAGGCCTAGAAACTTTGACTTCTTTGACTTCCTCTTCTTTGCACTTCCTTCTTGACTTCTTCTTCTCTCCGACTCTCTGGATTTCTTCTTTCGGGAGGCACTTCCTAGACGCATCCGTACAGACTGCGCTTTGAGGGTTAGATTAGGGTGGGGACATTTCCTGCAACATTGGTTGAAGCTCTTTTTGCTGCTATCATGTGCTCCCTTTGCTGCCTCTATGTTGCTGCAACAACTCTGCGCCTCTCGCACTGCTACAAACCTCTCTATGCCTTCCTGCACTACTGCAACCTCCTCTGTGCCTTTCGCACTGCTGCAATCCTCTCTACGCTGCTAGAGACTACTACACTCTAACACTCTCTACCACTTCATCTGCATCCGCTTCTACTGACATCCGCTATCCTGCTACTGTCACTTCGGGGCTCCCGTAGCTAGATATGATCCAAGAGTTTGGGTACCTCAAGGATCCTGCCCCTCATCTCCTGTAGTCCTCCTGACTATAGCTCGATGTCTCCCCACTTCTTCTCTAGAGGTACATGAGCACTCATGGCACAATCATCATCATTCTCTACCTCCTTCTTTGCCTTCGCTGGCAATGCCTTGGAGTCAAACGCCTCTCCCTTATTCTTCTTCGTCGGACACTGGGTTGCATAATGGTCCAGCTCCCCGCAGTTGAAGCACTTTATCTTAGAGAGGTCCTTTTTGTTCCTCTTTCCTTGCTGCCATGCAGATGCCAGAGCTGCATCCTCTTTCTCCTCTTTCTTGACCTGTGCTCCTTTGCCACTACTTCCTTCCTTTGTCAACTGTTTGATCTCTTCCTGGCGAAGAGTTTCCCACAGTTCTTCCCAATCTGGAAGATTCGCCTTGTCAAAAATACCTTGGATGAATGTCTCCCACTCCTTGGAGACTGCGTTCAGGGCGGTCCTCACCATTAACTCCCGATCCGGCGTGGCCCCTATGGTAGTCAGTTGGTCCCGGATCTCCTGCAACCTGCTGAGGATCCTCATACCTTTCGTTATTAGTTGGGTCAATTGGCATAGCCATGGTTCTCAAGCTGAAGGCCTTAATGCGATGTCTATCTAGAACAGACAGGATCCTGACCTTCCATATGACAAAGTTGGATGCTCCGTCCAGCCTGTCCTGATCCCTTAGTCCGTTCATGGCCATCTCTGCTCTTTTTTTCGACTCCTGTGAGTCTCTACTTCCCTCCTAGAAGTTCTTTCTTTGACTCCCTTTGAGCCTCTACTTCCCTCCTGGAAGCTCTCTGCTAGCTCTAAGTCTCGATTTCCCTCCTGGAAATCCTCCTGCCAACAGTCACACCTCTCCGATCTCCTATGCTCCTGCAACACTGATTTGGATTTCTTGGCTAGATATTCGCTTAGGTAGCGACTCCCTCTACCTTGGTTCTATCTTGTTAGGTATTGTTCTGCCTCGACAGCAACATCACCCCACCAGCTTCACTCTATGCAATCTACCCACAGCTTCCTATGCCCTAGCAACTGAAGAAACTAAGCCTCTTGGCTTTGCGCAATCCTGACAAGGCTGATTTGCTCCCCTGGCCAACTGTGTCACTCCTACCTAGCTGAGTAGGATGACGTGGCTTCTCGTGAGCCTCTTCTACCTTCCTCTGCCCCTACGTTTCCCTCTCTCTCGCTCGAACTGATGACGTAGGCCCTCTATATCACCCCTTCTTTGCTGCTTTCTGCTTAAGAACAACTTCGATCACTCGAGACAACTGTTTCTGTTGAAAATTCTTCGATTCAGCTAGTGCCTTCAGCACTCCTGTGATCTGCAACGCTCTGATACCATGTTGAAATTTCTAAGTATTACCTGTTAGAAATTTTATCTGTATTCTCTTGTTTATTTCGCCTAATTTTTTAATTACTAACAACTAAAAGTTATTTAACCATATAAATATTGAAATAAACACAATAGTCTCAACCATCTACACATCAACAACTGAAAAAAATAGACAAACACATAAGGGACACTTATTTTTGGACAATCATCCCCGGAAAAACACAACTTGGGAAAACCAGTGCAGCGGTTCTTAGGGTTTTATTATTAAGCAACTTTTCTTAAGTACAGTAGGTGCCAAATTGGCTCATCCGACAAAGATAAATAATCTGGTAGTAATACCTCTCTTTGGAAGCAGATATTTTGAAATTATGTTTCACGAAACCCTCTCCAACCCACTTTGAAGCACTTCATCAACCCTACTGGCCTCTGCGTCAGCCCTCTGAGGCTCTGCGCACCCTCTCTGGCCTTCTGCATCACTTCTGCAGCCTCTGTTCAAGCACGCAGGCCCTTCTGGCCTCTACGTGGCTCCCTTTGGCTCTGTGTCTGCTTCTCTGCCTCTGTGTTGGTCTTCCGGCATTATCTCTGCCTCTCTTCCTTGCACTCACTGCCCCTCACTACAATACTAATCACTGGTTCGATTTCTCTTAGCAAACCCCGCTCTAGAAAATCGAACTGACTAATCACTCTGGTGTATCTCCAACTGACCCTCAAGCCTCCTCTTATACTTTTATGTTGAGTCTTCAACGGCTGAGATTAAATCTCTAATCAACAGCTAAAGATTAGATTTGGCTTCATCCATGTCATTTAGAACCTTCTAACCCAGTTTTATATTAATACCCATTAGTATTTTTATTTTCCTAAGTTTAGACTTAGGAACCCATTAAAAGTATTAATTATTTTAATATCTCCTTCACTGAGTAGAATTTCCCCAAACCAATTATGGGTCATGGAGATCTCATGTGCTTTAGCCTCTCCACCAATTTTCATGGCTAGAGCACATCCGATGCTACCCCAAATCAACATTATGCTTTTATTTTTCTTTTCAGCTGCATCAACCTCCGGGGCATCATTCAAGGTTAACATCCAAAAGTCGTTAAGGGACAAGAGCACAGACATAGCCCACTCTTTCCGTCGAATCCCCCCATTAATCCATGCCCAGAAGTATCCATGATAAGCAAACTACAATACTGAATTATCGAATGACAAGGCATACATTTAGATTCAAGAGGCCCACCTTCAAACATATGATCATGACAGATGGGTGAGGGACCACATCGCTGGCTTAGGTAGTGGAGAAATGGCACAACGAGCTAGTTGGTGGCTACTGGCTACCGACTGAGGACCATTTTGGAGAAAAAATTTCTCGTAGGGATATCGGCCACAAAATGGTGAGTAACATCTGGGTCCAACCAGGATGTGATCTCTCGATAAAGTAGATGAAGCTACTCGAACGGGAGGTCACGAGAACTCCAACAATCTCTTGGTTACCATAGACCTGTTACTTGCACATACAATAGATGAAAAATACGAGGAAGCATGCTTTCGCAATGTCTCATGATCACACATGCTTGGATTAGACCCATAAAATCGACTCATAGAAGTAAACGTTCAAATGTAGTTTTTAAATTTAAATGCAACTAATCTATCGTGAGAAATATCATATGATGTTTAGTTTTAATGCAAAAATCAGCATACAATGCATCCTACTCTAACATGCATGACATACAATGTCAAGTGCTAGGTATAACCATAGACCTAATGCAACCAACATGTCAATTGATCAAAATACAAGAATGCATGCTTCCATGATTACTTTTGAAATGGACTCGACAGTATAAATGGGAATAATGATATGAGGGGTTACGAAAGCGGGAGGTGGGAAAACAAGAGACCCATATGCCATAGAAAGGAACCCTAGAAGAAGGAAAAGACACCAACCAAGAGGATTGAATTTGATTCTCAAACTAGGAGATGGAAATGTCAATGATCAAGTATATGAATCTTTGACGAAGAACTATCTCAAGCCTATCATCCTCAGGGTAAGAAGGAGTAAATGACTCAAACATATTTAGGATGATATTATTTTGGTCATTGGGAAAACAAGTGGACTCATCATTGTATTTGGGGAAAAACCATGATTCTTGTATTCTTGTAGAGAAAACCGGCTCTTCATCAAAACTAGGGGAGCAAACTTCATCACAAACATCCATTTCCAGGGCAAGGACATAAGGGGAGGAGTGCTTAAACATGTAAAAGAACCCTTTATCGGTGGCGGCTAAAGGAAGCATCTTCCTCAATTTCTTTTACATTAGAGTCATCAGAATTGCCCACAATTTTGGAAAGCTCTTCTTTGATTGAATCATCTTGGAACTTAAAGAAGAGACCCTTCCAATCACTAGGAAGGGCTTCATAGGGGCCAAAATTATTATTCAGAAGGGGCAGAGCATTTTCTTCTTTCTTGAGTTCATTTTTTTGGATTTGAGAAACTATGGGGTCTTCATTTTTATAGTCATACCCAATTCCGCAATCAACAACCCAAAAGTCAGTCATAGATTCTTCATTTATTTGACTATCATGATCTTCCTCAGAATCATCCCAATCTTCACTATATATTTGATGTTGGTTAAGCTGCAATTCATTTTCTTCCTTGGTAGGTAGGGAGGAAGTTTCCTCCATTCTTTTTCGAAGAATGTTTTCTACGGTATTTACTATATCATTTTGATAGAATGCTTCAAGAAGGTCATCGGTAGGACTCTTTTTATATTCATACTTCATGTTACAGAGCCTTTCTGATTGCTCACAATAGTGGAGAAAATCTCTTCGGAGTTATATGTAGCCACTAGGTTTTTGAAAGACTCTTCATATTCCATCATTGGTTCTTGCAATACCTAAAGGCTCTTGGGATCAAGATCCTCTTCATTATCCTTAGAGGATATTTTTTCAATTCATGAGCCTCTTTCAGCATAATCTTCAACTACTTGATCCTGATGATTTGGAGGACACTCTTCCTCGAGCATAAAACCATATTCAATAATTTCCTCCTCTCGAAGGGCTATATCGAACATTTGGGATATGTATTCATGAGATTGGAAACTTGGCCCTTGATGCAACAAGAACTGCGTAGTCAACATTGGAATAGAAGGAATGCTTTTAGGTTTACATGACTCAAGCCACGGTATTTGGGTCAATGGATAGGACAACCAATTCCATTTGGTCACAAGTTTGAGTTATATTTTTCTTTGAAAGATACCTCATGAACCTTACCACGTGGTTGGCTGCGGAATGTGGATCCCCATCGAACAATGGCATATTCTTCATGGATTTCGATGAAGGATATCTTGGGATCCCTGTCATATCTATCGCGGGAATATATGTGGTCAACATGTTGTTGGGTGCTTAATGACATGGGAGTCACCAGGGTGAATGAAATTACCTTAAAAAATGCTTGCTTCACCCTAAAAGCATTGACTTTGAAGTTCAACGAAGAACTAGGGCTTCATTCTTCCAATGGAGTCACCAATAATGATATGTCAACATGTCATACGGGAACAAAACACACCTCTTGTGTCCTCGGCAACAACGCCAAAAATTTTACCGCTCAAACTAGCAGGGTCCAAAAAGGGGATCCTTGAGGGCTACCACTAGGTCAAGGGCAATAATGGAGCAATGGCCCACTGTCACCTCAGCTAAGGCTCCCTACTCTTTATCGACTTTCACCGATGGGAGGAGACTCATTATAAGAAGGATCACAAAATTGAATGGATCAATGATAGGATGAGAGGTGATCCTAAAAGCCTATTCACAAGAGAGGCTAAGATATATGGCTTGCTTGCTTTGAAAGCAAGATGAGAGTCTCACTAAGAAGGGCTTGGGGGAATTCTAAGAGCTAGGGTTTAAGTATGTGACTTGTCAAGAAGATTCTTAGTTCCTAAAATCCTTGTGGAAAGGGTTTCAGTATGTGACTTGTCAAGAAGATTCTTAGTTCCTAAAATCCTTGTGGAAACTTGGCTTCCAAGTGGTCCTTGTGAAATTGGCTTCAATAAGTTGCGGGACCACATGGGACCAAGTGGACTCGACGTTAGGTCAAGGGAATGGGGTTGAGCGACCAATGATGTGCTTGACCTAATCAAGGAGGAGAAGGGGATCAAGGAAGGAATTTTCAATGAAAGGTAATGCAATTATCCTAGTGAGGTTTCTAGCCAAGGGAAACCTAGGGAAAGGAATGGTCTTCGAGTTAGGGTTTGCCATATCTTGAGATCCCATCGTCGAATTTGCTTGAAATTTGGAGGGCCTGCAGAGAAAACACTAGCACAATTGTGGACTAAAAATCGAGGTATTTGGATGGCTAGATTGTGAGATAAGTGATTCCCTAGGAGACATAATGGGTTAGGCCTAGAAAAGGAGAGGGAGTTCAATGAGAAAGGTTTAAGATGATCACCTTTGGGTGGACTAGTGCCTAATCCTCTATGGAGAAATGGAGTCAGGTAGAATTATGATTATGAACCTTCGAATTTTCTAGGTCAAGGAGTCCTCAAAGTCAACTTTGATTGGCACTAAGGCATCAACAAAAGTAGCTTCAAATTCTTTATACTTCATTTTGCAAGATAAATGGCTTATCAAGATGAATTTCAGTAATGAAACATCTCTAGGAACATTCATTCATTATACATGACCCATACATGAAGCATTCACTATCCAGAAACAAAAATTCCACAACTTCGCATAAGAGATACAACAAATACGTCGTAGTATAGCAAAATCCCAGCAATAGTGTATGTGAGAAAATTAGAAAGAAAGAATGGCATTAAAATGTACTTACATATATAAAAATATATCCAACCATCCAAAAATTTGCCATCAAGAAGCTCCAAGACATATGAAAATTATCCAAACATCAAAATTCATTCGATGCTCCAAAAATTCGTCCTCCAAGAAGGATAGCGAAAATCTCTAAAGATATACAAGTTCCATATCCAAGTGATCATGCTAAAATGAATCCTCATCACTTCTATTTATACACTTCTAATGAGTTTGATTTAGCTACTTGGGCCTACAATAGCCCCTAAAATAAAATAATGTGCAACACAACTAACTTTTGGTGACAAGCCCACCAAGCTACCTCAAAAACAAAATAATAAGCCTCTCAAGATGTTGAATGATCAATAATACATGTCGTTGGGCCTTCTCAGAAGCCTGATGAAGTCCATAAGTGCCACAATGAGAATAGGACTCCCAAAAGTAGTGGACAAGGGGTTGGCTCCTTGTACTCCAAATAATAAGCCTATAGTGCTCCCAATGGGTGTGAGGGCACACAAGTAACGTCATGGGCCTCTAAGTAGGTCGAAGATCCCTGTAGACTATCTGTAAGGGCTCAAATGCTGGTCTAAGTGATGCCACATTAGCATACAAGTCCTAGATCATCTGCTAAGTGTATGGTACAACTATGGAGTTGGTTGGGCATGGCGAGCCAAGTGCATCTTCCTTGTCTAGTAGGTGAATCTCGAGCAATCTTTGAACACCTCTGGGTATCCATGGAGTGTTGTTCACTGCTCTTGAGGTCCATGGCTCTCAACGCACACCCTACATGTGCCAATGTAGCTCTCTGGATGGGTTAGGACCCTATATAGGGAGACCAAACCCAAAATGGTGACCATCGGCAATTCTGCATAAGATCCAATGCGTCCCCTAGCCTTTCAGTACAATAAGTCATCAAAGGAAATCAAGTTAAAGAGCTTACAAACCATGGACAACAGGTGGGCACTTCATAATGGCATGCCCTTCCATAGTGGTCTTTGGCATGCGCTAATGTCTCCAAGCTCCAAATGAGGTTAACCATGTACCCTATTAGGTGGTTTTTACCTTTAAAGGGGATAGTATGTCCAAGGTACATCCTTCAAAGGGTGGTGGCATGTGATAAAGTGATGAATGGAATAGGGAGAGAAAGGGACAGCCCTAGGCCATGTTAGGGTACAAGGGTAGCTAATAAAAGGGAAGCCCACGCTTGGATATATAATGTTAGGAGAGAGCAATCGTGGTGCATTAGGTGCCCCGGCCTTGATTTTTCCACCCTTATTTATATGCCTTGTCTTTTATGATTTTTTTTTAGTTTTCGCGGGGCTCAAGGATAAGCGCATGATGTGTAAGGTATAGCAGTGGATACTGCCTTTAAGGTAGGGCAGTTCGTTTCCCACTAGGGGTTGGGACAATCATGTCTTCCTGAATGATAAAGGAGGCTCATCTAGGGCCTATAGGAACTAGGGTGATGGCCATGATGATGGGGTAGAGCTCATGTATTGGCTTTTGCCCATGTGCTAAATGTGTTTGTCCCAGCCATCTTTTGCATTTTGTGGTACATTTCCTATTGAATGTGGCCAATTATACTTTGATTTTTCTTTTCAGCTGCTTCAACTTTTGGGGCATCATTCCAGGCCTGACCCAAGGTGTGGACAACAAGGGAAGGGGGAAGGCTAACCCTATGTGGACCCAGTGGACGAATGTGGACCCAAGTGGGAGAAATGATTAATGTGGTTATAATGAGTGGAGGGGAGTGATATATGTGGATGAGGGAGCAGGACCACACAACCAAAATCAGGGTTTCTCATGTAGTACCAGCCCTAAAACCCAAAGGTCAGTAAAAGAGATCCCATGGGACTAGGGTCCATGTTTAGCATCCAAAAGAGGTCTAGGGGACAAGAGCATAGATCTAGCCCACTCTTTCCACCCAATCCCCCCATTAATCCATGCTTAGAAGTATCCAAGATAAGCAAACTACAATAATCAATTACCAAATGACAAGGCATACTGTTAGGTTCGGGAGGCCCACCTTCAAACATACAATCATGACAAATGGGTGAGGGACCACATGGCTGGCACAGGTGGCGGAGAAATGGCACAACGAGCTAGTTGGTGGCTACAAGGGGCTGCTGGCTGAGGACCATCTCGGAGAAATTTTTTCTCCCAGGGATATCACCCACAAAATGGTGGGTAATAGGTATTAGTGGACGTTAATCATCATCATCATCAATAGATGGCCCACCTTCCTAGGATGAGTAGGCTAGACCAATGAAAGGACTGATTGGAGAATCGACAAGAGGCTTTTGAGGCTAGCTATCTACGGATAATATGGGCCACTGGCTATCCATGTATCTAGATGGTTAGTAGTGTCAATAGAGTATCCTTGCAATAATTGACATGACATGCATACTCTTTCAATAGCAACGAATATTTAGATGCCTCCATAATCTTTCTTTAAGGTTAGGTGATCTTCCTTTTTCCCTAGTACCACTATAACAACTCTACATCCTATAACTATAGAGAACATACCTTAATGTGCACTCATGGTAAAGCAGGTAGACATAACATCATAATTTTAATAGCATCCTACCAACATGTAGGTAGGACCATGCATAGATACACAAATTAGGACTATTGGACCTGGGAAGATCTTGTATAATAGAGAAACATATACTCTTCTCCTTTGAGGAATGACGCTAACTTTTATCAATGTCGACAAACAAACATTTGAATAAAAAAGTTCAAGCCTTCAATAAATATTAGCATCCTTCCAATATTTGATAGGACATAGATACTTTATGTCATCTTTCAATATCAACCAATACACTAGTAGCTCCATAATATCGCTTTAATGTGTGACCATGTTCATCATTCTCTAGTACCACTATAACAAGTTAACAACCCTTAATGTGTATTCATGGAAATATGCCTTGGTATTATTATAATAGCATTTTCCCAGACTATCGTATTATTAGGATTAGTTATTTAACATTAGGATTGGATAGTTATTAGTTTCTCACACAACAAACACACAAATATGTTGTAAAAGCAAATATATCAATATGCTCAAATGCTAAGTCACCTAAAACGGGGATTCGGGATTCGACAGATACGGGGATTTGAGTGTCAGATATGGACACATTGACACCTCGGAACAAGACACGTTCGGATATGTTATATATTATTTTATTAAAAAAATATATATATATATATATATGTGTGTGTGTGTGTGTGTGTGTTTCTTACACAAATTCTCATTCATGATACAAATTCATTGATTCAAACATAGATCTTCATCTAGATGTAAGTTTTACAGAGTAACATTATGCATACAAAATTACAAATACAATTGTGACATAAATGATAAACGATAAATTATAAATTTATAATACATATTCAATTCATCAATGATCCAATAGGAGAAAAACAAGATAGTAAGATAAAGATATTGTAGTTTTCTCATTAAATCATCAAAATCAAAATGTGTTACTATTTACATAGGTAGTGCAATGCTAATGGCAAATAAAAATAGAAAATACATAACAACTAGAACTACAAGTCTACAAGTATACAAGCCTCGAGGTAGTTGGTAGCTCATGACTCATGAGTCATCAATCCTCATAGTCATCATCAAAATCAGCATCATTGTCCTCATCATCATGGTCACCACTGCTCTCCTCTGTTGCATCCTCCTCCTCTGTATCCAAAGTCATCATTGCATCTACTGGTGTGGAGGATGACCCCTCTATAGTATCACCCTCATCAAATCTGAGAGGCTCTAGCACTTACCTATTGCTTGAATCTCCTTGAAAATGCCCCCACACCCTTTGCTCCTTGCTCCCAAATACCCATAGCAAACCCACAACAAACTAAACAAGTGAATGTACAAACAGAAGTGTCTTGATCGGGACACGTTTCAGATTCAAAGTGTCCCAATCAGACACGTGTCCTGATTTTCGGACACAAACCTGCCCGAATCGTGTATGATTCGCCGGATTTGGGACACGTAGGGCCTGTGGGACAAATCTTGTTTTAGAGCTCAAATGTTTATGGACCAATAGAATGGAGGTATATAACAAATGAAATACCTGGAGCCATCATAAATAAAAGGACAAGTGCAGATAAACCATAAAGATAAAAATATAATATAAATTGATATGAAGAACTACACACAGAAATGAATTCCATAGGAAGTCAAGAGGACTCTGTATAGTGCCTAAGAGACATGTCCATGCTAAGAGACAACAGTAGGGAATAATGACCAACATAGCTAATCTAATTTATTTTCATTATATGTCACCCCACCTCGAGATGCTTTGTCCTTGAAGTTTATGATGAAATGAGACTAAAAGACTAAGTTGCACGAAACGGGGAAACGGAAACGAGTTTCCGAAACGGGAAGCGATACGAAACGCGACCTCCCCAGATTTGAGGAAACGGGGAAACGCGAATATATAT
>APFE031145939.1:0-72507 GCA_000404065.3 Pinus taeda
GTTTAGGCACTAGAGCATATGCATCACAACCAAACACTCTGAGTTTAGAATAGTCACAAGGGTGTCCTTTCCATACCTCTTGCGGAATCTTGCAGTCTATCGGCCGTTGATGGAGATCGATTTATCACATAACAAGCAGTTGCCACTGCTTCCGTCCACAACTCCTTCGGCAACCTGGCGTTACTCAGCATACACCTTGCTCTCTCTAAAAGAGTCCTGTTCATGCGTTCAGCAACTCCATTCTGCTGAGGAGTATAAACCGTGGTCTTATGTCTCTCGATCCCTGCATCCTTGCAATAGCTGTCAAACTCTTTGGAAGTAAACTCACCACCATTGTCATTTCTTAAACACTTTATTGTTCTACCAGTGCTGTTTTCTACCAATGCTCTAAACTGCTTGAAAATTGCTTGAAAACTGTAAACACATCAGACTTCTTTTTCAACATGTAGACCCAAACTTTCCGAGAAAAGTCATCAATGAATGATACCAAATAAGACGAACCACCAAATGAAGCTATAGGAGCTGGACCCCACACATCTGAATGGATATAATCAAGTATACCTTTACTAGTATGTTTGCCTGTTTTAAACTTTTGTTTACTTTGTTTACCAAACAGACAATGTTTACAGAAATCCAATTTTCCAGATCTTAGATTAGGAAGTAACTTGCGATCAGCCAAAATTTTCAACCCTCTCTCACTCATATGCCCCAATCTTTGATGCCATAAGTGAATGGAGTTACTGTCATGTCCAGAAACAGTAGACACAAAATCTGACCCTGTACCTCCATCTAACTGAAATAGATTTCCTACTTTCTTAGCTTTCATAACTAGTAAAATGCCTCTGTAAATTTTCATTACTCCACCTTGAATTACAATTTTATACCCATTTGAATCAAGTGCTCCTAATGAAATCAAGTTTTTCCTTAAATCTGGTACATGCCTCACATCAGTTAATATTTTAGTTGTCCCATCAAACATTTGTAGTTGTATGCTTCCAATCCCAACAATATTACATGTTACATCATTACCCATGTACACAACACCATCATTAATTGATTTATAATCCTTAAACCATTCTTTATGGATACACATGTGGTTTGATGCCTCGGAATCTAACAACCAATGGTGACCATGATTTGACACATTAACTGATAATACTTCATCACTCATACCTGAACCAGATACTGAACCTGTATCTGTGGTGTTGGCTTTCTTATTTTCTGTCGAAGAGCCTTCTTTAGCAACCTGCTTGGGCTTCGAGCACTCCTTTTTCAGATGTCCAGCCTTGCCACAATGCCAGCACTTCATCTTTGGCTTCTTTCCTTTGGAGTTTGAACGAGAGTCGCTATGCTTTCCCCGGGAGTGTCTCTCTCGTGAGCGACCTCTGGCCATCATTACCTCTGATGTCGAGGTGTCTGCATTCGACCTCTTCCTCATCTCCTCAGCCAACAAGGCTCCAACAACATCGTCAAACTCAATATCAAAACAGGCACTTTGTGTTTTGGCCATCTTGTATCAGCAAACACAATAATCTCCAAAACTAACCAGCAATAAAACAATTGCCTATGCCTTTGTTTTTACACAACAAAAAACCTGCCTGTGTCTCTGTACTTTTGCCTTTGTTTAAACAACAAAAATTTAAGCCCCCTTACACTTTTAAAACCTTTTCAAAGTGTAAAGCCTTTTAATTTGAAAAACATGTGACATAACCCTTATAACTCCCTTTTGTGTTTAAAATCATATTTACTTATTCCACCACATGAGTTCACCTTCATATATCACAATTGTTCATATAAAACAATTTCGTACTCCACCATCATATAAAAACAAATGTTTATATATAAAGCTTTTCGTACCAAGCTTTTAATCTTAGGTAACCAAAAAAAAAATTGACACGCTTAACAATAATTTTCTTGGGAGCATAAAAAAGGAATAACAGAACGTAAATCAGCTCGATGACAGCCCCGGTGCCATTTATGGTGCTCACAAGAAGGTTGTTAGCCGAGACAAAGGGCAGTCCATACCACGCAGACAACAAACAGTTCATGAGCGTAGATACGTATGGGACACCAGAGAACTCTTCGGTGGAATTTTTTTTTTTGATAATTCTGGAGAATGTGATTATCGGTGACAAGAAGAGGAAAAACGCAGTCACATTACCTTCAGCCCACGCAGTCACATTACTGTATAAAACACACCACGCTGAGTTTTAAATCATACCCACGTTGTTTTTAAATAAATCCACGCAGTTTTACATAGCAACGCTGTTGCACATATATATTTCCACGCTATTTTCAATTATATATGTATTCAAGCTGTGTTAAAAACATATCCATATACCCACGCACCAAACAGCAAAAAAAAAATACCACGCACCACGCAATATTTCGCAACAGGCTCCAGTAATGAATTAACAACAGCGTTCAGGCTCCACCAAATAAAAAACATACGCACCAGCAATTTAAAACATTAGCGCACCAACAATTTAAAGAACAGGCTCCATGCATTATACAACACCTCTAACAGCTCCATGCGCACAGGTCACAGCGCTTCCCTCAACCAAGCAGCTCCAGCACACACGCAGGTTCTTCCCTCAGCGCAACAGCACGCTTGAACCTCTGCTCCAGTCTCACGACACAAGCCACTCCAGCAATATACAGCTCCTTCAGTGCTCCAGCACAGCCAGTGCTCTAGGCAGCACCTCCAACATGCTCTGATACCAATTGTTGGATCAGGTGCACAGCAAACTAATTAAACACATAGCAGAAGCAAGCACATAACACAGTATTTAACGTGGTTCACCCAACCAATCTGGGCTACATCCACCAAACATAGGCATCAGGAATATATTAATCAAAATTTGGAGATTACATCAAGAAATCCTCACACACTCTTAGCAAACCATCCGAATGGTTGCCTATTATATAGAATAGAGAATCTAACAACCTCATAACTCTCTCACATCAAATATAGGAGGCATTAACTCCCTCCCAACAACCTGGAGCTAATCTAGGAACTGAATCCCTATTGTTGTCATCCTTCAGAGATTTTTGCCTATTTGACTCAAACAGAAAAAATCTCAACATAATGGAGCCACTTATTTTCTACATATTAGCTATCCTTGAAATTGCACTAACGAGGGACTTGTCGAGATGATATTAGTACTGAATTTCAAGATGTGGAAATAATAATCCTTCAAAAAAAAAAAGAAAAATATTCCATCCTTTGAGTAATACGACATTCTTGTAACCTTTAAAGAAAGCTTACCTCAAAATTTGCTTCAATATATAAGATTGTTGTCTCTTTTGGTTTTGGAACTTTACTCAAAATGGGGATGATATCTTTTGTTAGTGCTTGTCTAAGCTTGGTCTATCTCTAATATTGTCAACGAAGTTTGATATCCTAGGGTACAACAATATCATTTTAGTTGAACTCGATATAACAAATGTCAGTGTAATAAACAAATTCCTTTATTTCGTAAATACTGCATGGCTGTAGTTATATACTTCTCCATGAACTTCATGATATTTTGCAAAATAATATATATAATATATTATATATATATATATATATATAAACCAGTCACAGATGCCACGAGCCTGCATATCACAATGCTTTACAGTAGCTATTGTCAGATTATGCCAGTCTGAGATGAGTTATACCGAGATGAAAGCTGATACAATTCACACCTTCAATACAACATCCTCACTTATGAATACATTGGATTACACATACATGTAATTAATAATCATTTGAAGCTTTAATGATTTGTACATTGGTACTTGGAATTTGGTAACAGACTTACACCATATAAGGAGACAAATTCATAGGTGTGCGAGATTAGTGCCTGAGAGCATTGCTATTACAAGATTGCAGTTCATGCCATTATATGTGAGATATTTGTAGCCATTTATCATTGAGAATGATTTCACAAAGCTTCTATTAGAGAGATGTCAAAGAATGATTATTAGAGATGCCTTGTATAGATATCGAGAGTTCTGAAGCTGATGTTAGAAAGACAATACAACAATGAAACCTTATATCATAGGCCAATATAAAGAGTGAGATTAAAATATTCAGTTATAGATGCTTCATTCTTGAACTTGCACAAGTCGGCTTAATTTTATTTGATAGACATATATTAATACTTAATGGATCATGGAAAAGGAGAGAGTTGCAATCGTAATTTGACAACTGCAATTAGACTTAGAATCGTCGATGCAATTAGAATTTAGGAACTGTACTTTGGCTCATTAAAAATCATGGATAGAATGGAAATAATAATTATTCATTGTAATTGTCCAAGCTTCTAAAGAAAACCAAGGTTGAGAATAGGTCTTATCTGTGTCGAGATCAATCTATATAACTATGCCAAGACTCATACATAACAATGTCGACGATAGTGCCGAAACTACAGTGCTGAAACATATATATTACGGTTCTGAGACTACTGTGTCATGTATGCAAATCTTATGTTATACACTAAAGAGGCCATTGTGCCGAAGCTACAGTGTTGATGAACTACTTAAATATGATGAGACTACTGTGTCGTTATGCTAATAAGAGTAACATACAAAGTGTATAGATCATATGACTTTCCTATGTCATGTGAGCCATAAAATATAAAGGATTGTAGTATACGAGTATATTTTGATGGTTCCATATCAATTCAAGAGAACCTACCATGCATACATGCAATATCAATTGAGCAAAAGTTCATCACAACGTGGTCATACAAAGAGCAGAGAGCACGAGCCAAAGAGCGAGAACATATAATGGAGAGCAGGATACTTGTAGCTTGTGAGAGAGATCCTCATAAGAGACGAAGCTCAAACCCATAAGTTTCCATCAAAGTCTCAGAGCCATCGAACTAACTCAGAGAGAGAGAGAGAATTCTCATGGTGATTGCTTCTGTTTGACTCCTACTTGGGCTTGTCCTTTCCCAGAACTGATACCACATTAACTTTGAAACATGTTCTTTGATTAGGTCATTTACTTCAACAGTTCATAAGTGCCTAAGATTAATTACATTTATATAATCTATTATCTTAGTAATTGAAGAAAGAACATAAATAAAATATGCAAAAGACAAGCCAAGGCAAGAGAACACGAAGATTGGGTCAAGCCAGGGAAAAAATACCAAGATGGGGAAAACCCAAGATCAAATATTCTTATTATTAACTTCAAATGTTCAGTAGAGAAAGAGAGGGAGAAAATATAGTTTATGACGAGGAGGTAGCCCAGGCAAGTCTTCCATTCTTTGTTCAAACAATAGAAACCAGATTCTACCCTAACTAGAGATCAATAGAAGACACAACAACTACAAGGAAGACTCCAAATAGAGTTTGGTCCTAGTTCAATTTGAGCCACCTTCATAACTAATTATGATAAACCCAAAATGGATATATACTAGACATATCCATTTAATTGATTATCGAACCTTGTTAACCCATTCTAATTTTGTTAACAAAGTTTCTAATCAATGCAGCTAACATACTTATACATGATGCTTTTCATGGCTGACTGTAACTTGATTTGTTGAGGGAGTAAGGCCTAAACACTCCTCCAACTAGCCCAAAATGGACCTGCATGTAGAAATTTCACCAGTAGAACAAACCAATATATGCACTGTCCTAAAGCACAATACTTGTTCTACTTCTACAAAACATTAAGCAAAAGCATAATCGAATTCATAAGTAGAAACATGCATAACTATCAAGATAAATCATTCACACATAATACAAAATATATCACTGGGGAAAGCACTAGCATAAAACCCCAACACTGTATTATCAATCAAGTGGAAATCCTCTTCAACATACAAAAAGAATCAGCTCAATAGCTATCCTGCTCTCTCTGTACTTTGATGATCTTCATCAGAAGATGAAAATCATGGACTACCTAGGCCTCAATATATAGGCCACAAGTCCTCCAATCTCCTATAATAGATCCTTCTCCATGCAAGGAATACTTACTAGAAATAACCAAGCATCTGATGGTACATTGTCCCACATCTGATCTCAAATGGGTCTTTGACAGAACTGACATGCAACAGTTATCCATGAGTGAATTCTCAGTTATCTAAAATATTAGTTGTCACATGCATGCAAGCATTAACAAACTATATTTTATTATTTTAACAACTTGTTAAAATAATCTAACTCGACTTGACTAGATAGAACTAAGTCAACTGATTCTCTCATTATAGATCTCATGCTTATTCCCTCAATTAGTGGAGGAAACTCATGTGCATGCTCACAAAGACTTCAAATTTTAATTTCCTTAATTAATTAACTCAACTGAATTAATTAATTAATATTTCAAACTGCTATCAAGACCAAAATTAATTTTACTTCCTATAGATAGACTAGGGACTTCTATAAATAGGAAGTGACCCAGAAATGCTATTTTTAGACATGCTATTTTTAGCAAGTCTATTTTTAGCACATTCTAAATTTATCATTTTTTGTTGCACACTTTTCAACACTCCCTCTCAACAAGAAAGGCTTTCTCTAGAACCTAATCTTGTAACTCTGGAATGTTCTGCATGCAACACATCTACCCAGTCCACTTGCTCCAGCAACACTTGGAACAAAAACACTCCCAACTGACCACTCTGTTGGGCTAGGAACATACTCTGATGCTGAAGCTCTACCTACTACTGACAAGTGCTCCCTCTTTGACATCTGTGCTACTGCAACATCTCCATGCATCTCGCACCATTGCACACCTCTCTGTGCCACCTAGCACTGTGCAAAACACTTGTGCCTCTCGCATTGATGCAGCTTGCTAGCTGCATTGTCCTGGGATTCCCTGCACTATCGCTCTCTCTGCCACTCCATCCGCATCCGTCTCTACCCAATCAGTCAGTTCCTGCTACTCCACATCGGGGCTCCTATAGCAAGGTCTCATCCAAGAGGTTGGGTACCTCAAGGATCCTGCACCTCTGCCTTGGAACGATCACTCTATATTGCCCCACCTCCTACCTGGAGGTATGGCTGCATGTGATCCCTCAGCCCACTTGGCTCGAAGTTTCCCCCTACTGGAGGTCTCTGCATGAGTAAATGTCTCTACTCGATCTCCTCTCAGCTTCCCCTGTTGTGGCTACTCCACAACCTCCTGAAGCTGCTGCACCAATCGTGGCTCCTCCACAATCGTCTGAGACTTCTTCTGGCTCTAACATGTTGAGAGGTAATATACCCTCCTTCTCAGCCACCAAGTCTCCATCAATTGCCTTGCTGCACAAGGCTTTGCATGCATCTTGAACCTCAAGAGCATACAGGTTCTTGACCCGTGAACCAATATGATTCACCTGTCTAGTGATGATGTGTCTAAGGAAAACCTTTCTCTTACTGAAGACTACATCATAGCCTCTGTCTTCCAGCATCGCGATCGACACCAAGTTTCTCTTCAGTCCTGGTACATACTTGACTTCGGTCAAGGTAGGGCAAGCTCCATGCTCCCTCTGAAAAATAATCGTGCCTACACCTGAGACACTACACTTCTCATCATTACCCATCACTATGAGTATCTGGCAATATTTCTCCTCCAAAGTACTAAACAAACTCTTGTCATCGGTCATGTGGAAAGAAGCTCCACTATCAAGAAACCAACCACTTCCCACCATGGATGAAACCATGCATGTGAAGAGTGTGAAATCCAACTCAAACTGTGAAGCAAGTGCCTCACCTTCAAATCCTTCCCTGGATCCCTTATTGGATTTCCTTTGTGGACAATTTGCAGCATAATGGCCCACCTCATGACAACGAAAGCATCGCACTTTCAATTTGTCAGCCTTCTTCCCACCATAGGAAGAACTGGATTCGGGAAGAGAAACCTTCCCCTTCCCCTTCTTCGCCTACTCACTAAGGCACAGTTCTCCTCATCCTCCATGGATGAAGAATTGTCTCTAGTGCTCCGTATTATCTCCTCCTGCATCAAATCCGACCATAGTTATTCCCAATCTGGCAGTTTCTCCCTTCCCTTAACCAAGTCCTGGTAGCTATGCCAGCTCTTAGGAAGGCCAAGGGGTGCTAGACTCACCATATCATCCTCAGATGTCATGACCCCTACACTTGCAAGCTCATCCTTGCATGTGATGAACTTGGTCAGATACATAGAGATCGTTTCGTCCTTTTCACACTTGATCTTGTGAAGTTTGTCCTTCAGTGCCAGCTTCCTCTGATCAGTACTATTCTGATATAAATCTTTCAATGTTTTCCACATTGCATGTGGAGTTTCCTTCCCATGGAGGCTCGGAATTTTGTGATCTCGAACTCCCTCTAGGATGATTATCCTAGCTCTAGCCACACACTTATTCCATTCTTCCAGTTGAGTAGCATCAATAGGCTTAGGGACTTCTTGATCAATGAAGTCCATAAGGCCATTATCTTCCAACACTGCCTCCATGCAATCCTTCCAAGCTATATAGTTTGAGCTGCCATCAAGGGCATACTCAAGCCTCAAACCATAGAACGCCATTAGTGAAATAGATGTCATAGGAACTTGAGATCCATATCAAAATAATAACTTCGAATTTCTCTTGCTTGTATATTGTTCTTCCTTGACCACCTATGCTCCAATACCATGTAGAATTTTGTAGAATTTTTCTATAAATCAACTAGCTCTGATGCCATGTAGAATTTTTCTACAAATTAAATACCTTTGATACCATGTAGAAATTTCACCTGTAGAACAAACCGATATATGCAATGTCCTAAAGCATAATACTTGTTATACTTCTACAAAACATTAAGCGGAAGCATAATCAAATTCATGAGCAACATTAAGTAGAAACATGCATAACTGATTAAGAGAATTAATCACACATAACACAAGATATATCCAGGGGAAAGCACCAGCATAAAACCCCAACCATGTATTATCAATCAAGTGGAAATCCTCTTCACAATACAAGAATAATTTAGCTCTCAAGCTATTCAGTTCTCAATGAACTATGAAGATATGAAGATATGTCTCATGAACCACCCAAGCCCTGTTTATATAGGCTTTCCCTATGGTCCTTACGTAGTTTGCTTAGGAAATAATAGCAAAAGCATATGCTATTAATTCCAACATACCAAAAGCAACCAATGGTCCAACTACGTATTCCTTGAGAACACTAGTTCCTTAACCATGCAAAAACTACTTACTAGAAATAGTTAAGCATTTGATAGTACACTATCCCACATCTAATCTCAACTGGGTCTCTGACAGAATTGATATTTAACAATTATCCATGAGTGAATCCTCAGTTATCTAAAATAATAGTTGTCACATGCATGCAAACATTAACAAACTATATTTTATTATTTTAACAACTTGTTAAAATAATATAACTGGACTTGACTAGATAGAACTAAGTCAACTGATTCTCTCATTATAGAACTCATGCTTATTCTCTCAATCAGTGGAGGAAACTCATGTGCATGCTCACAAAGACTTAAAATTCGAATTTCCTTAATTAATTAACTCAAATGAATGAATTAATTAATATTTCAAATTGTTGTTAACACCAAAATTAATTTTACTTCCTATAGATAGACTAGGGACTGCTATAAATAGGAAGGGACCCAGAAATGCTATTTTTAGACATGTTATTTTTAGAAGGTCTATTTTTAGCACATTCTACATTTAGCATTTCTTGTTGCACACTTTTCAACAGGCAGGTTGGTTCCCCGCACTGATTTATAAAGCATTTCATCCCTCGCTCGGCCTACACGCTTTAGGGGGCATCTGTTAAACAAAATTTTGTCACTGTCCCTGTACTCTCCATTCCTTGATCTTAGAGGACCTCTACAGTGAACCCTGCATGCTTTGCCTTTATGGAGAAACTCCCATTATGTCCCTCTTCATGAGTAGATCATTTCTCTTTTGCACCATTTCCCCTTAAACTTCTATTTTTCCCAATTTACAAGACCAGTGCTAATGGCCTTTGTCTCCCACGGGCCGATGTGCAGAGATTAACACTATTCCCCGCGTCGATCGATGCAACTGAGCTGTGTTCCAATCGCATCGGTCCTGTTATGGAAAGTTTTTAAAATTAGAGTTGAAGCTTCCATCTCTAGAAGCTCCGTAACGGAAGTCTGGTAAATGGTTTGGCTGGATGGGGTCGAGGATGAGAGTTTGGGCTCCTTTCCCCTATAATGATGGAACTACCTCAAGGGATAAGTCCTTTTCCCATGAGAAGAGAATCCATCTCCCATCCGTCTTTCCTATGTAAACCTCCCTTATTCCCAAGCACAAGCTAGTTAGAGTGTTGGCTAAGTGTGAGTATAATATTTTGATTTAACAAGCAAGTTATTACTAGTTGTAGTCATCTAGTTGTGTGAGGGAGAAGTGTGTTTGGTTTGGAGTGGAGCCTAAAGGGAAGAGTCTTTAAACTATTGTTGTTTGAAGCCATCATGAAGTGCTAGCAGAAGTGTGTGGGAACCTGGTCTTGTCAGAGGAAGATTTCGACGTCAAGACGAATGGTTGTAATCTCTCTTTGCTATTAATATATGCAACTATCGATTGATTTCCTACATGTTTTGTAATATTACATATTCATGTATTGATGATTCTTGACTCATTAAGTAGGTTGAATTGAAATTTGTCTATTATTATGTTTGTGTGTTGTTGTTGTTTAATTGTTTCAGGAACTTGAAGAAGGAAGTGAGAGATTGTTGGAGCGAGCAAGCGAGGACATCATCAAGCAGGATAAGCGACCAAGAGGTATGCCCTCTTGATTGATTCTAACTTAAGGAAATCTTCCATAGAATGTATCTGTTGTGGATAGACCCATTATCAATCTAGAGGAATCCGTTCGTGTTCTCACTTATAATTTTATTTCACCACACGCTGCTAATCACTGATTCTATGTCTCTTAGCAAACCCTGCTCTAAAGAATAGAATGACTGATCACTCTGGTGTGTTATCCAACTGACCCTCAAGCCTCTTCTTATACTTTTCTCATTGGTCCTCCAACGACCGAGATTAAATCTCTAATCAACGGCTAAGATTAGATTTGGCTTGGTCCATGACTTTTGGAACCTTATAACCCAATTTTATATTAATACCCATTAATATTTTATTTTTCCTAAGTTTAGACTTAGGAACTCCATTAAAAATATTAATTATTTCAACATCTTCCAAACCGGTTAGAATATGCCCAAACCATTTCTGGGTCTTGGAGATCTCATGTGTTTTAGCCTCTCCACCAATTTTCATGGCTAGATCACATCCGATGTTACCCCAGATCAACACAACCTTAAATTATCAACACGGGGTTCGTACAAACTTAAGAGGTGTCGACATTATATGTGCAGAATGAAATGTGTCCTTCTTTCACTGATTTGATGCAATGAAGTGAATATCATGAAATAAAACACTAACCTAACTGAAAAAATGGAAACATTAGTCTACTTGTAGAATGTTAATTAATACTCTAATTGCAAAATGTGGAATGTTGTTTTGAAAAAGGAAATTTGATCTTTTCAAGTTAAACCTTAAGGAAACATGAATTCAAGAATAAAGTCTAATCTACTATGCAGTGATGAATCACCCTTTTTATCACTATGTTCAAGGAAACTTAGCTTTAGAAGCAAAATCCATGTACATTTCATAAGAAAACATCCATTGTTATTCAAATGTGGAAATTTGTCTTTTAATTATGATTGCAGATTTGTTTTTGCAGTGAAGGAAAGGTGGGTCTAAAGTGGTCATTGGTCTTCCTCAATCATGGATGTAGAGCCTAGGGGTCATGATTCAAGCCTAAGAGACAAATACCAAGCTTTTGGAGCAAATTTGGTCAAGTTTACTTGTGCTAAAGGAGACACTACATGAGGTGCTACAGGAGGCCTTGTTTTGCTAGAAGAGGAGATAACTTTCTGAATTCCTAGGTAAATAAAATGAAAATGGGATGGGAAAAATTATGTTATTAAGTATGATGTCTTAGGACTCTATTCCAGGTGGAATCACTCCAAAATACCTTTGTTAACACGTGCTAAAAAATAGCATAAAATGACTACTCTAAAAACTGGAAATTCAAGAACTAGTGAGCTAGTTAACCCACCAAATGTGTAACCTAATCAAGTGAAAATGCTATGGTGTACATTTTGTAATTAGCTTGAATTTTTTTATGACCCAATACAAGTGGAATCAACTCAAATGAATCTCATTAACATATTCTAAAAAATAGCAGAAAAATACTACTATTTTGCTACAAGGGATTTCCAAAAATTCTAGATTTGTGAACTAGTAGACCAAACAAAGTAGCTCAATGATGAATATGAATTTTCAAATATGTTCCAAGGATTACTCATGCTTTTGAATTTGTAAATAACCTACAAAACAAATTACTTCAATCATTTAACCAATGTAACATACAACAAAAGAAGCATGAATAGTAAATGCAAAAATAAGAGATGCAAGTGAAAAAGACATTCAAAGGAAATAAAGAAATTGTACAAGAGGGCTTTGAGGCTCCTGGGATGGCCAAACCCAAGAAACCTAATAGTCCTATGTAGGAAACCAAAATTTAGAAGCTAAAAATGGCACCACAATTCATTATTTGAATCAATCTAAGTACATCCATGCTAGAAATGAAAGTGGAGTCGCTAAATAACAAGTTTTCTACACATGAAGACTAAGAAATACATGCCCCTAGAGGCCAATTCGAATTGATACTTATAAAAATTGATGGGGAATAATTCTCCTTGAAATGAGGAATCTTTCCCCACCAAAATACCTCAAATAGTGGATCTGGTTCCCAACACTAGGAATTTGCATTAAATGACAAGGAACACATTCCTAAATTTTCTCAATCAGTGGAGCTCCAGGATTTGTCAATAATTTCATGATATTCATTTCATTTATCATCCAATCTTGGTCCATCCTGTAGTAGGGAGCAAGTCCTTAGATTATCTCATCCTCAAAATATTCATTATCTACCTAATATTCTCACAATATTTTACAAAAAATAAATAATATTAGGCACAAATATGAAATTATCTCTAAACCTTCATAATGAACATATTAAAGCTAAAAATATGTCATCTAATGCAAAAGAGAGAGGTTTAATGTGCTGAAGGATGGCCAGATGGGCCTTAATTTATGTCTAATTTGGAGGCCCATCAATTGGTCCCTCTGAACAACAAATTTGTACCTCCGCTTATGAGCTTCCTCATTTGATAAAAGTCGCTCTAATACCATGTGAAAATTTCAACTATTACAACAATTGGAAATTATTCTTCTAAATGTAAATTAATTAACAATTTATTTTCCCACACAAATATTGAATGATTCGCAATTGCAATTTTCGCCATATTGAATTCTGCGGATGATAAACTAGAAACTGAGAAAATATCGGCACACACACACACACACAATATGACATTTATTTTTGGACAAAAGTCCTCGAAAAAACCAACTTGGGCAAACCAGTGCAACAACTGAGGGTTTTAATTACTAAGAAACAATGAAATAATCTGAGCACAATCTATGCATGCCTAGCTGGAAATCCAATTACCAAGTATCTGACAAAAGTAGTTAGAGAGAAAATTCTCTCACTCCACTAGCAATCCTGACACCCTTGTGCAGGCCCTCTGGGCAGTCCTTGCGTTGCATCTTGCATGTGTGACTTTGTTCAACCTCTGATCAAGTCGTACTTCTTGTCTCTGCTACTGGAAGTGACTCTTTGGGCCTTCGAAAGACTTTCCCAACCTCTAGAAGCTGAATCAACATCCTCTCCAGCTAGATCGAATTGCTCTGCTGAAGCTTCTACGCAGCCCTTATGCAAATTTTGTGTGGAATACTTCTGCCACTTGCTGCTACCTCTCCAGATACGGAAAACTTCCTTTGAATCACTATCCCTACCCTTCTCTATCTCTGCTTCCCTTCTCTAGCTCGAACTCTTTTGACAATTGCTGCTGCTCTCTGGAGAATCTAACTGCCCAAGGAAATCGATCTCAAGTGTGTGTTCTCCATCGACCTCCTCTTATAATCTCCAGTTGGGAGTCCAACGGCCAAGATTAAACCTTAATCAATGGCTGAGATCTTATATGGATCAATCTGTGTGAGTTTCTAGATGATTCACACCTTTCTCAATTAATATTGATTAATTAACCACTTTTCCTAAGTTTCGACTTAGGAAATATTTAAATTAGGCTAATAATCTAGTTGAGACACTTCTACGTGGAATTTCCATAAATAGTTTATGGTTTATGTAGAAATCCTGTGTTTTAGCCTCTCCACAAAGTTTCAAGACTGGAACGCCTCAGATGCTATAAAAACTAACATGTAAAAGACTACTAGTGCTTCTTCAATGTCCTCCTATTTTTCTACATTTTCACCATTCTTAATGCATAGAGATCTGACTCTGTTGTGGGATCGACGTTGGATGGTGGAGCGATGGAAGAACGAGTTGTTGTGTTACCCCTCCTTTAATCAGCTTATCCTTCACTTTTGTTTCAAATATATCTCTTCTTAATTGTACCTTTCCTCCAATTTTCTTGTGAGGGAAGTTTATTTGTATGTTACTTCTACAATTCTGCCATTGTTGATAATTTCTTATTGGAGAGATTCCATTTCCTTTTCAAGGGTTTGTTTCTCTTGGAATGTATTTCTGAATTCTTCTTTGTTCCATTTTTTGAGGAAAAAAATTATTTTCTTGAGCTTTTTTTGATACTTACGAATATTTTTTATCCTTCAATGGGGCTCATGCTTTCTTAGGTTGGCATCTGTGAGCTAGAATTCTTCGTACCTTAACATATATTTTAAGGGTTTACCTAGAATTGTTCGTACCTGGATAGGCTCATGATTCATCAATGAGAGATTATAAGATGAAATAGAAGGGAATTTGGAGAACGCATTGAGACATAAAGTTGCAATGGATCAAGGGCGCAAAGGCAACACAGGGACATCTGTAACAGGGGTTTCAACAGAGATCGTTGGAAAGATTCTTCATAGAGATTTCCAGGTATAATTAGAGATTGATTTTTCTACATATAGAGGTTGATCTTCTAGCAGTGCGAGTTGCTCTAGTAGGGGGTGTGAATTACCCTAGCAGGTAGCGCAAATTACAGAGAGAGGAAGAAATTCCAGTGCAAGGAAATTTGTACAAGAGAGATCGATTTGCACAGGAAGATCAATTTTCTAGTTGAAGTTAAGATTATCCAATGGAGGTTGAGATAATTTTCCCAACCAGTGTGAGTTTCCAAGAGGGTTGAGTTTATTTGCCAGGCCACACGTGTGAGCCAAAACCAACTTCAAAGGGAGGCCGAATTGGTTTTGGTGGGAGGATTTTCTTCTAGGAAGTTAGGGAGACTAGTAGAAGTGATCAAATTTTTTTTCAAAGGTTTGTGATTCTATGACAACCAATTGTAATAATTTCGTTGAAGAATTAATAATTAAAACCCTCATCTGCTGCACTGGTTTTCCCTTTGGGGTTTTTCTAGGGACATTTGTCCAAAATTATTGGTGTCCATTATTTGTGTGTGTGCGTGTGTATAATTTTCTCAATTCATGTGGTTATTTATTTTTCAGTGAAGTTTCAGTTGTGTTTTATTCAATATTCGCTACAAGTTAATTGCAATTGGTAAATAATCTAAAGAAATAGGGAAATGATAACTAGTAATTGCAACAATAATTAAAATTTCGCACGAAGGTTCTCCTGTTCAGGCTTTAGGTTCCTTCTTCCTCCTTTCTTTTCACTGAAGGAGGTGATCATGTTGAAATCACCCCCGATTATACATTTGTGTGTGTCAACTCTTATTTGGAGAGAATGGAGATGCCTGAGCATTTCCTATTTCCTTGCTAGAAGCTTAGGGCCATAGACATTAGAGGGAAATCCATGCATATTAGTGCCTAGTAAATGAAAAGAGATAGAGATAACATAGGTTTCCCGAGATAGGCCTGTTATGTTGATTTGAGTAGGGTCCCAAGATATACGAAGGCCACCCGATGCTCCTTCAACAACTGCAACTATGATATTTTCCTTTTTCCATAGGTGTGATATTATTAATTCGAAAACGAGCTAAGACGTTTGGTTTCTTGAATTAACAAGATTGTTGGAAGATCTTGTTGAATCTTCTGATGAAGAATACATTGTTTAGACCCTTTATATTTTAGGAGATTACCTTCATGAGGAAACAATGTTTTGAGAGGCGTAGATCTTTAAGATTTAGTTGTATTGGCTTGAGTCGACCAACTTTATGCCTTGTGTCAAGTCTTCTAAGAGTTGATTTCTTGCCCCTTTTCTTGAATTTTTTCTTGTTTTTTTCCCTTCTTTAGTAATGATGGTCTCGACTCCTAGCCACTATGAGGCCTTGACTTTTTGGAGTGCAACAACTAGAAGATTGACCTGTTTCTGAGAGATCACATGAACCAATCCTCCTCCGTCACGATTTTTTCCTTTGTTTTCTTTGAATCTTGGTTTGTGGAATTATTTCCTGGAATGGATTCAACCTTACCATCTCAGTGCTCCTCCACATGTTATTTGTTGACACATTCTATATGGATTTCTAGGATGTTATCCCTCTTTGTGATGGTAGATCCTTCTGACAAATTTTCTAGCACTTCAAAGTCGTTGCATATTTTCTCTCTTAGGTGTGACAGAGGTGGTAGTCTTGTTATTATGGTGCTTCTTGGAAGGGATTTTTGTGAATCCTTCTCCATCAATTGTCTCTATCTCTCTCGATTATTTCTTGGGTTCATTGAGAGGGAAATCACACAATAGGTGTCTATGCGATTGGAATCTCATGCACCGAAAGGGATCAGGCTCTTAGTCAAGGGTTTGAAACCAATCTTTGTCTTCTAATTCCAAGGCTATGGATTTAGGGAGGGAGCCAAGGATGTTTATGTATACATATATCCTTGCATAAGAGATGTAGAATCCATGCTTTGTTTATTTCAAGAGGCTGACAAACCCAACTTGTTGTCAATGTCCTTCAGTGTTTCAAGATCCTCGTATAGTATGGCAAAGAATATATGTGTATCCAAGCAGAACCTAGGGGAAGTCCTCTTTGTTAGGGTTGAAACGTTTCACCCAATGGTGCATGTACAACCCAAATGAGTTGAAGAAGTAAGAATCCCCATCCATTACATCTTTTCGATGTTCTAATTGAGAGAAAATTATAGTGAAAAACCCTTTTGAGCCTAATTTTACCTCAAAATGGGCTTTTGGCTTCCATCGCATTAAAATCCAGTGGAGGAGTTATTTTTCCATTGGTCAAATTCCAATGAACTTGCAGATTAGGGCATGGTCCCACATGAATCAGATATTTCCATGATTTCTACTGATTTTGCAATGCAAGTGCTCATACTCTTTTGTACAGGTATAGTTTATGATTCATGGTGAGTGTTTTCTACCAAACCTAGCTTGATGGCATCGACTGTCTTAGATTTTCCCAAGTCAGGATCCGCAAAATGGGTTAAGTTTATAGAGTGGTTAGAGGGGCCTATAGCCCCTCCCCTCAGGGACGCCATTCCATGGGAAGTGCTCAACAAGGGGACTTCAAAGAGGAATGAGGTAAATGGAGGAGTATGGGGTCGGGAATGCAGGGGCGACAATCATGAACACTAGATAGGTTGACTTCCAAGGAGGGAGTCATTATAGAGCTCTCTTGTCATTTTTTCATTATAACCACAATTAGAATAATAATCTTAGATGCATTTATCTAAGATAATTTTACAATGAATAAAGAATACATTATGAATGAATGTACTTCCTATTACAATGTAGAGTTTAATTTAAAAGTATGTTTATTTACGATGAATAATATTAGTTTGTAATGTTAAACTTATTTTTTGGGGTTGAAAATGTGTAAGTAGAGTATTATTTCAAGATTTTTTTTAAAAATAATTTTGTGTTTTATATCAATTATTAATTGCATTTACAAAGTGGGTATATGTGTGTATAATTTGAACATGTGATTTGAATTTTTTGGTAACATTTTTGTATTATTTTTATTTATAATTTGTTTAGAGATTCGATAAATGTTGGAATTGCAAATATTAATTATTAAGATTGCACAATCTAGATAGAGCAAGAGTTTTTGAGAGTATGAAATCAATTTATATATTTAAAAATTATTTTAAATAATATAAAGTTATAATTTGACAAAAATTATATAATTAAATTATGATAACAAGTATTTTAAAAATCCAAACCATAAATTATTTTTATTTTTTCATATATATAAAATACCAAATACTTTAATAAATAAATTACTAAAATAATTTATAATTTAAACAAACTAATAATATTATTCCACTTTCATCAATTTAACAAATTTTTACACATACATATAATATTAATTTAAATAAATTACAAATTGTCTGACACATCTTAAATAAACCATATATTATAACATTTAATAGAAAGGATAAAGTTGTTGGACAACTCTTGAGGATTTTTCCAAGGCTTCCTCATGGGTAAAGAAAGGAAATGAAACATGGGGTGGAGGGGAGGGGTAGGGTATCATGAAAATTACTAAAGGAAGGCGAGTCATGTGATGAGATGAGGTATAGCTGTCATTTTCAAGGAATTATGAAGGCATGTAAATGTCACTCCAATCATCACCACGGAGAATTGAGTCTGTCCATGGCCATGTGCGAGTAGCTTACGCAGAGGGCAAGAGTCACACACATTCATGTGGTGCTCCTTCACTGTTGGGAGTTGAATAATACACTAGCGGTTGGAGGGTCTTGTCTACATCTCATGTTCACATCCTTATGATTAAGGGATGAGGGAGGACTTTAGTGGTTGACAACTCCACCTTTAGATTCTCCTTTGCTCCCTTTTTGTCATGATGTCATCATTTTTTTTTTAATCATCACATGTTACTACTACCTTACCTTGACAAATTTAATGATAATGCCTATCATGCCAAACAACTCTGTTTTCATCTTTGAGCTAAGCTTTCTCTAGTTCCTTAGATGAGGGGAACATGAACGTCGTACAATGATAAGATGTTTTCTGATAACCTAAATTATTGGAATAGGAGAAATATTTTAATTTCTATTTCTAATATTCAAAATTAGAGTGGATATGCATTTTTAAACTATAAATTTGACTTAGTGGAGGTTATTTATTGATCTTGTTAGTGTGGTTTATTGTGAATGAGTTGGTGTGGTTTAGTGTGAATGAATAGAAATAAGGTGAATTTTTTAATTATTTATTATTAATTAATTAATTATAGTTATATTTTTTTTATTATTATTTAAAAATGTATTTTTAAATATATAAATAGATTTAAAGTTTTGATAATAATATATTTAATGACTAAAATTTTAAGTAGATTTTTGAGTAAAATTTATAGTAATTATTTGAAATGTATTTTTAAATATATAAATAGATTTAAGTTTGGAAAACAATATATTAACGATTTAAATTTTAATTAGATTTTGAGTAAAATTTATGGGAAAAATGATAGGGAAATGATAATTCCAAATCTATCAAGTGTCAAGAAGGATCAAATCTCTTTTTGCTCTAAAAGAGGTCTGCATCAAAAAGATTTGATTCCTCTTAGCACTGGCTAGATTGGAGTTGAGATGGATATATGTTGGTTTAATTTCCCTTTAAATAGGCTATATTCCACGTGAATACTATGGACCAACACCATGGTTCTCATAAACCTGGAGCTCAAAAACGACTGGTAACTTGACCAAGTCAAGTTTACCTTAACTACCCAATAAATAATAATAATAATGTAGAATTTTTATTTTTATTCTTTATATTTTAAGTTATTCTCTTACATTCTTTTATTTTTATGTTTATATTTTTATTTTAACATAAGATTATTTTTATTTTATTTTGACCTAGTCAAAATGTTTACGAGACATTACATTGCATTATAACATATCTACCATACTAGGTTGGATAACGCCTCTCAACGAAATTATTTTATGTTCTTTTGACCACGAACAACTTGATGTCTTTGAATTAGATGGAAACATGGTTTTTGTTTTTGAATTCGGATTGTTCAACTTAGAATGCCTCTTCAACTCATCCAATGTGTTTTTCATCGAGCATACCTGAATAGAAGAGGAACACACTTAGTCTTGTATTCACATCACAACCTTTTTAGGAAAGAGGGTTGGACATCGAATCTAATGCAAGGAGTTGCAATTTCTTTACATAATTGTTTAGAGATGCACTTGGAGGGTTCTCTTTATTAATTGCTATCCTTTTAGTTTATGACTTTTTACCTTTGTTCCCTAAAAGCATTAAGAATATTGGAAAAGCATCATTCTATTATGCCTATTTTGGTAAAGTAGACAATGAAAAATCATGTGTTCATGATCCAAAACATAAAACGATTAGGAATTGCCACATTGTATCATGCTATGACCAAGAAGCTACATGAAGTCAAAAATTCTACACATGTTTTAGTAGAGGTAATGGTGCTTTTTTGAACTTAATTGTAGTCAATTTTAGGAAATCAATCCATAAGATTGTGGATATTGTGTAAAATGATGATGTCCATGAGTAAGTCACTCCTTAATTGACAATAAATTAACCTTATAAAGATAAACATGCTATTTAGAATGAATTTTGAAAACCAAGATTTAAAAAAAAAAAAAAAGATTAATATTATTGTATTCCCGCTTTCATGATTGGTCTGTATTCTTTTATATTGTTAAAAAGAACAAGGATTTTTTTTTTAGAACAATGCATATCTTTTAACTACTGGTTTTAGTTTATATAACTTTTCACATTAAAGCTTTCTTCAAGTAATGTAGGAGTCTCTAAATAATCCTTATCAACTCCAGTGTAATTGATATAACTATTAACCTCTCTAATGGTACACTGGATGTTCTTTACATTAAAGCAATAACACCAACAACTTAAAATAAGTACATATAAAAGAACAATATATTAATGAATGAACACCCAAAAACTATGCAGAGAGATTCTACATGATATACCAACATTATAAAACATGGATTTACAAAAGGAAATCGTACAAATAAAGATAGAATTTGTTAAACATCATATGTACTATAAATAAGATTTATCCATAGATTACTATATAAGAGCACTAGTATATTTTGGAGTAAAATTAAATGAGTATTTGTATTAGATCATTTGAAATTCCTTCATGATAGGATCAAGAAGACACACATTACATTTATAACAAAAACTTCACATGAATTGTAGAATAAGTGATGATGTTTTTTGGATTTGGTTATAATCAATTTTAAGAAATTGGTTAAGAAGAATAATGTTCAATAGATAAGTATTAAGATTAGGGAGTCACACCAAACTTGGTTTTATAGAGATAAATGCTAATTGAGTTGAACATTGAGAATCATGGTAGAGAGAAACACTAATTAAGTTGAACATCGAGAATCATGGTCTCAGGGAAAGATCAATGTTACCTAGTTCTTATTTTCATGATTAATATTCATTTTTTTGCATTATTAAAAATGACAATGAATACATCTCTAGAGAAATACTTTTCCTTCAACAATTTATACTATTTTATAAAAACATATACATTAAAGCCTTTCAAAACTTTTGTTTTAGTAACATTGAAGTGTTTCTATAAGCTTTAATATATTTGTAGTAAACTCTAATGTAACTTACAATCTTTGTGTAGTAAATCTTCATAGTAAAAAGACATGCCTATGTTTGAAATTGCTTTAATAACTTTGCCATAAATTCTAATGTAACTTACTTCGTAGTAAATCTTTATAGTAAAAAAAAGTCCCTACGTTTGAAAATACTTTAATAATTTTGTCATCTACTTTAATGTAACATACAATATGTTTTAATAATTTTGTCATCTACTTTAATGTAACATACCATCTTTGTGTAATAAATATTTTTATAGTAAAAAGACATATTTATATTTGAAACCACAACATAAAAATATAAAATATAAAGAGAATATCAATTATAGTACAATTTGATATTAAAGCAATAATCCTAACCACTTAAAATAAATACATGTAAAACAACCATATGACAAATAGATTCTACATAGTACACTAAAGTTATAAAATTAAAAGCCTATACATATAAATGTATATATCTGAAAAAGGAGAAATACATTATAAAAGCCTATACATATAAATGTATATCTCTGAAAAAGGAGAAATACACCCACACAAATAAATGTAAAATTTCATTAACATTGAATGTATTATAAATTATACTTATTTAGGTTTATAGAGTATGATGTGTGGCACTCAAATCACTATATTTTCAATAAAATGATAATGAAGAAATTTGAGAAGAAATACATTTCCTTTCACCATTTATATTAGTTTATGAAAAATATATATTAGCATATTTTTAGTAATAGTAATATTGAAGTGTTTTTATAATATTTAATAATTTTGTCGTCAATTCTAATATAACGTTTAATATAACGTTTAGGCTCTTTATAAATATTATATATATATATATATATATATATATATATATATATATATATATATATAAATATTATTTATTGTAAAAAAATACTTCCATGTTTGAAATTACTTTAATAACCTAGTAGTAAATTCTAATGTAACTTACAATTTCATGTAGTAAATCTTTATAGTAAAATGACAATCCTGAGCTTGAATTTGCTTTAATAACTTTGTCCTCAACTCTATATAACTTACCATCGATCTTTATATAGTAAAATTTTATAGTAAAAGGACATGTTTATGTTTGAAATTGCTTTAATAACTTTGTCATAAACTCTAGTGTAATTTATAATCTATGTGTAGTAAATCTTTATACTAAAAATACATGCATGTGCTTGAAATTGCTTTAATAACTTTATCCTCAACTCTAATACAACTTAAAACCTATAGAGTATTTTTTTAGTAAAAAGACATGTCTATGTTTAAAATTATTGCACAAAACTATAAAATATAAAATAATATCATTTTAGTACAAAACATTTTTTTTTTTTTTTAAACTAATACTAACCACTTAAAATAAACACATGTAAAACAACCATATGACAAATAGATTCTACATAGTACACTAAAGTTATAACACTGAAAACCTATACAAATAACTTTTATATGGTATAGCAAAATTGATCTTACAATGGGACGCTAAAGGCTCCCTGTCAAGCTTACAAGAGGTTCTCTCACTTCCAAAGCTTAAATACTCCCAAGATATTATGATTAACCAAATGCAGAATTAATATTGTGCTTGAAAATAAGGTGTATGCTGGTGTTTATTTTTTACTGTTTATGTGCTTTAAAATTTTGTTGTTTGTGCTGATATAACACACATATAACAATAAAATATTACAGCAAATAACAAACACATAAGACATCAAGTTTAATATGGAGTTCACTCAAAACTCTTGGGCTACGTCTCCTTCAGCTCTAGTCAACTCGACTAAGCTCTCTGGGATTATGGCAGCAGTTCTTTTACAAGCTCCACGCTCAACTCCACTGGTTTACATAGAACACAATGGGCTTAGAACACCATCTCATCCCTGGCTCTAAAGCTCTCGACTTTCTGGCTCTCGGCTCTTTCTCTAGCTCTCGGCTCTAGCTCTGTCTCTTGCTCTGGCTCTAGCTCTGGCTCTGGATCTCGGCTCTGGCTCTCGCTCTTGGCGCTGGCTCTAGCTCTGGCTTTGTGAGCTTTCAGCAGTCCGCTTTACCTCCAAGCAACTGTCTTGGCAACTTTTGGCTCTTTGGTTTTTCCAATTGACCTCCAAGCGACTCCAAGACTCCCTCAGCTACTCTGCGCGTTAGCTTTTCGCTTGCTGCCCCATCAATTGGGCTCTCTGGCTCTCTTGAGACATTTTTTTGGCTTTACGGCTTCCCCAACCATTTCTCTGCGTGTAATCATTCCCTCTAGGGCTCTGCAACTTCTCTACTCCTTGTTTGTTCGACTGGCCATCTGGCTCTGTGACTCTGTGGTTCTGCGCATTCCCAGACGCATCATTGTCTGCAAAATGCCCGCTTGCAGTGTGGCACAACGATCAGGAGATGTTACAAAGGGATCGGGTCTTTTTCCAGGCAAAACCCCGAAAATGGACTAAATTTCCAATACACAGAGAATTTCCAAAAATTACACTATTGGGCATGAATTTCAGACTTCAAATTCCCTGAAATCGCGCTTATAAACCCTTTCAAGTCCACCTTTTATGGCTATCGCAAGCCCACCGTTGATCTGCGTGATCTCTGATCCAACGGCTAATAGTCTGTTTCGGGTGGCTTATGTGCACAGAGATTACCCGCTTGAAAAGGAGGTTTTCTCTCTCATGCGCCATGCCACATGTCATCCAGTGTATGGGTTTGGGCGGAGCCCGTCCAATACCACTTACTGCTTGAGGCCTACCCGAAATCTCGCTTACCATGGAACCCAAATAACAAAATCCACATCTTTAAACCTTTCAGGTCCAGCTTTATCGCTTCGAGTCATTTTCTCTGTATTTTGGTTTTTATAGCGGAAATGCGCTAATACACAGAAAATCTGAAAACCCCGGATTTCAAATTTTATGCACTCGGGTCCATAATCCCTATCAGGTCTGGGTGTTGATATCTAATCGCAATCGCAACGGCCTGGGGGTTTGCCCTTTGGGTATGTCGATTTGTTGATCGCCGATATCGCACCTCACGTATCTCATTGGCAGGGGTCTGTGCCTTCTGCTCCTCTGATCGTCGATCACCCCGATCGTTGATTCGTCGATCGCAATCGCTCCATCACATAGCCCAGGGTCCCGATATCACACGCGGGCCTATCTCAGATGCGATAAGTCGGAGGTCGCAGTTAGGGATCCCTTCTACCTCTGCTTTAAGTCCTCCACTCAACCCTTCCGGTGCGATTTCCCTTTATTAAGGCCTTAAGCCCATTTTTAGAAGATTTTGCCTCTTTTTCAAAGGACAAAGACAAACTTATTTTTGCGATAACTTCTGCATCCGAAGTCCATTTTGGCCCATTCAAATTGCAGTAGATTCAGAATGAAAAGATATACACAATGGGACTATTTCTAGGAGAATATTTGGACTTTCATTTTCCTTTGTGAGGAACACTTTAGACTTACAAGTTTATCTTAGATCCATTTTGGATCACACCTTCCCACTAAAAGAACTTGTGGTCTTCAAAAGACTGACATACTGATCTAAACAATAAATGAGAGTAACAACACCCTCTTCTTTCAGGCTCCATACACTTGCCTTACATAGTGTCTCTGAACCAAAACCTCTGACCACTTTCCTTCCTAGATGTGCTAGTCATCCTAGGAAGAACTATCTTCCTTCTTGCCTTCCTGCAAAAATCTTGTTGAGATGGTCACAGAAGGTAGTTTAAACTTTTATGCCTTGATCATTGATCCAAGGTGGCTCAAACAAATGTGAAGTACATCTGCTTCACAAAATTTTCATTTGTACCTGTTTGAAAAGCTATCAACAACAACTATTAACAACAATAGAAATACAGGCAACAACTGGATGGCCTAAACTCTTTCTTCAATGGAAGAAACAGATTTCACATCTTGTGAACACCTCCATGTCTTACATTTGCAAACAAATGATGGACTAGATACCAAGCCCACAAAACATGCCTTTACAACAAATGACCCTTCAAGTCAAACATGTAGAAAAAGACCTCTATGACTCTTTTTCAAAAGATGAAACACTTCATCATTATCTCCATCTGGGAGACCAAATCAACTTTTCTCAAGTCAACATTACATGCATGTTTACAACAAAGCAATCAACCCTCCAAGTTAATCACACATGCATGTTCCAATATAAGGAAATCATCAATGTCCCTGTGTTCATGCACATCATGCTCATGCATACATTTCATCCTTCAACTTTCGCTTAAGCACACTGTACTTTCAAAGTTGAAATGAAATATAATGTTGCAGCAACAAAGTGAGCCTCCTACTCAACTTTTCCATTCACCTTCTTGGTAGGAACCTTCAACTTGCATCTCATCAACAAATAAATGCAAATAGATGCATCAATAGACATGCAATCTTAATTGGATAAGAACTCTAACTCTTTCTTACCAATCCATTTCAAAGGTCTTTCCTTTGTCTGCACATCAACATCAACATGTGAATCATCTGGAGACACATCATTCATGGAAACTTTCTTTCCATTGTTGTCATATTCTCTTTCCACCTTCTTCAGCTTTTGTGGAAACATTGCTAGATTCAGAGTCCAACACCTTTCAGCAAGATGCCCTTGCTTATGGCAGTAAGTGCAACACATGTGCATCCTCTTGACAACATGATTTGCCTTGTCCAATGGACCTTTGGCTTCTTGCTTCCTTTCCTTCAAAAGTTTCCTGTATGTGGCGATTCTCTTCCAACATCTAGAGACATTATGGTTATCCAAACCACAAAAGGAACATGCAATTATTTTCCCATATCTATGTGGAAATTTACCATGTTTTGCAAAATCAAAAGGAAGATGATTAGAACCAGAATTATACCTTTCTCTTCCACCTCTTTTACCTTCACAAGGAGGTGAGCTGAATGAAGAAGTGGCTCCCTTTGGAACACCATCAATCTCTTCAAGGATGTTAGAGTTTCCACAACTCTCTAGTTCAAGTGTGTGCTTCTGAACACCTGCATCCTGCAAATGATGTTTCAAGCTATTGAATTCCTCCTGAATACAATCTTCACACTCTTGAGGTAGAAGACCTGCAATGCAACTCCTTCTTGGAGCTGTTTCAATGGCCTTCATGGAAGCTTTGGAACTTCCTCCATAAGACTATCCATAGCAAAGACCCAAATACTTAGGCCTTTCCTCAATAATTATTGGCTCAACAATACCTTATGCATGTTTGCCCAAGCCTTTTCCTTCATAGCCCATCTTGGACATTAGCTTGGAACCTATGCCTCTGGTATGTTTTTCAAAAGAACCAATATAAGCATTCTTAGAAGAATTTGAAGACAAACTGGAATGGTTTACCTCTTCTTCAAGCTAATACTTGACCAAGGCTTCTTTGGCAACAAAGAGCTATGACTCCAACTCATGCATCCTTTTCAGGTTCATATTTGCAATATGAAGTTGCCTCTCCATTTCTTGCAATTTGTCAGAAAAGCAACCGCTTCTCTTCCTCCATCCTCATACATTTCTCTCACCATATCCATTATGGTGGCCAAGTCTTGCTTCATGTCTTCATCAAAGATTTTTGTGAAGAAAGAAGAATTTGAGGACTCACTTGTAGAAGTAGTCATTATGCCAATGAAAAAAAGAAATTCAAACAAGATTAATAAAGGGCTTATTCAACAACCTTTTGCAACAAACCTCTTGTGCTTCAAGGATTGCCTTGAGGTCCCTTGGGATAGAAGAATGCCTTCAACCCTTCTTCCTTCTTGTCCTCCCTAGATTGAGCTATCATTAGCTTTCCCTTCACCTCTGCAAAATCAAACAATAGTTAGTCTGCAAACAAGCATACAATCGATCCTCTGACTGTTTAAACACGTTTCAGACAAGCAATCTTTGCTTTGTCAATCAAGCATTTTGACATAACCTTCTTTGTAGGTGGGGTTAATCAAACTCAGCTTTGATACCACCTGATCTGAAAATGGGATGCTAAAGGCTTCTTGTCAAGCTCACAAGAGGTTCTCCCATTTCCAAAGCTTAAATACTCCCAAGATATTATGATTAACCAAATGCGGAATTAATAATGTGCTTGGAAATAAGGTGTATGCTGGTGTTTATTTTTTACTGTTTATTTGCTTTAAAATTCTGTTGTTTATGCTGATATAACATACATATAACAGTAAAATATTACAACAAATAACAAACACATAAGACAACAAATTTAATATGGAGTTCACCCAAAACTCTTGGGCTACGTCTCCTTGAGCTCTAGTCAACTCGACTAGGCTCTTTGGGATTATGGCAGCAATTCTTTTACAAGCTCCACCTTCAACTCCACCGGTTTACACAGAACATAATGGGCTTAGAACACCATCTCATCCCTGGCTCTGAAGTTCTCGGCTCTGGCTCTGGCTCTCAGCTTTGGCTCTTTCTCTTGGCTCTGGCTCTGGCTCTTGGTGTTGGCTCTGGCTCTTTGGCTCTGGCTTTGTGAGCTTTCAGTAGTCTGCTTGACCTCCAAGCGATTGTCTCGACAACTTTCAACTCTCTGGTTTTTCCACTTGACCTCCAAGCGACTCTAAGACTCAGTCAACTGCTCTACGCGTTAGCTTTTCGCTTCCTGCCCCATCAATTGGGCTCTCTGGCTCTCTGGAGGCATTTTTTTGGCTCTGCGGCTTCCCCAACCATTTCTTTGCATGTAATCATTCCCTCTGCCACTCTGCGGCTTCTCTGCTCCTTATATGTTCGACTAGCTATCTGGCTCTATGACTCTGTGGCTTTGCGTGTTCCTAGATGCATCATTGTCTACAAAATGCCCGCTTGCAGCATGGCACAACGATTAGGAGCTGTTACAAAGGGATCAGGTCTTTTTCCTGGCAAAACCCCGAAAATGGACAAAATTTTCAATACACAAAGAATTTCCGAAAATTACACTATCGGGCGTGAATTCCGGACTTCAAATTCCCTGAAATCGCGCTTATAAACCCTTTTAGGTCTGCCTTTTATGACTATTGCAAGCCCACCATTGATCTGCATGATCTCCAATCCAACGGTTGACAGTCCGTTTCTGGTGGCTTATGTGCATGGAGATTACCCGCCTAAAAAGGCGGTTTTCTCTCTCATACGCCATGCCATGTGTCAACCAGTGTATGGGTTTGGGCGGAGCCCGTCCAATACCACTTACTGCCTGAGGCCTGCCCGAAATCCTACTTACCATGGAACTCAAATAACCCAAAGCCGCATCTTTAAACCTTTCGGGTCCAACTTTATCGCTTCGGGTCGTTTCCTTTGTATTTCGGTTTTTATAGTGGAAAGGTGCTAATACACAGAAAATCCAAAAACCCCGGATTTCAAATTTTATGCAATCGGGTCCATAATCCCTATCGAGTCCGGGTCCTGATCGCTAATCGCAATCGTAACAGCCCAGGGGGTCTGCCCTTTGGGTATGTCGATCCGTCGATCGTCGATATCACACCTCGCGTATTGCATCGGTGGGGGTTTGTGCCTTCTGCTCTTCCGATTGCCAATCACCAACATCGCCAATCCATCGATTGACCGATCGCAATCGCTCCATCGCATAGCCCGGGGTCCCGATATCACATGCGAGCCTATCTCCAATGTGATAAGTCGGAGGTTGCAATCGGGGATCCCTTCTTCCTCCGCTTTAAGTCCTTCGCTCAACCCTTTCGATGCGATTTCCCTTTGTTAAGGCCTTAAGCCCACTTTTAGAAGATTTTGCCTCCTTTTCTGATCTGAATTTGGATCCTTAAACTCTCTTAAAGCTACCCAAACTCTGTAAAAACTCATACTGGAGTTTAAAGTCTTGTGGATGTCAAAGCCTATCAGAAATAACCTTTGAAAAATGACAATTTGTGGTTAGCACGGAGCAACGAGGACCTTCGGTCAAAGTACGTTGACCGAGGCCCATGGAGACTGCGCAATGGCGCAAACTAGTAATTGGGAAATCCAGATCAGAAAACGGAGGTTGTTTCTGATGCGTGATTGAGAGCATCGGTGGGCAAAACCCCTCGAGAAGGAAAATCCTTGAGCGCATGGTCACAAGAGAGGCAGAAAACCATGGGAAAAGCGCTAAAGCGATAGGTGGGTCCCGTGCTCCAAAACTGACAGAATATCAGAGGCGTTTCGGGAAGTAAGCGGGTTTGTCAGAGGACCCAACGTTTCCATACGTTGATTGACGCATGTCCGGTAAATGAGGGAGAAAACCGCTCTCATTACGAGCTAACGTCCAAGCAAGTCAACCGCGTGATAAGAGCGATAACCATTGGATCTGGAGGCCCTAGATCTAACGGCGGAGATTGCGCCCGATTGGAAACCGGATTTGACGGAGAAAATAAGCTTCGCCACATAAAGGTTGAAGTCTGATTGGACCGCTGAGTTGGCAGATGAATCATTTCACAGAGTAACCGAAGTAACAAACCGCTTGAGGAAGAGTTGGCTTAACTCATGACGAGACAAGTGGCCACCTCTCTGTGAAGCGTTACAGTGATGATGACGCAGAGCAGGTAATTCTAGTGGACAAAGGCAGGCGATCCGAAGAGCCGGGAGAGGAAGCAAACAGTCATGAGACGGATTGGTGTTAAGCCACGAACAGATAGAAAGTAAAAAGGTATGGGAAAAAAGAGAGCAGCATAAGAAGCAGTAAGCAGACCTGGAAGTAGGAAAACTAGAGTCGAGCTCATTGTAATAGGCAAAAGCCACCAGAGATTAGAGCGTGAACAACGAGAAAAAAAAAACGTTGAATGCGCAGAGAGTTTTGGAGCCACTCAGAGGTCGAGTGAAAAGCCAAATAGCTTAATTGACAACAACATATATTGTTGTTAGAGTTGCTTGGAGGTCAAGTGATTCACAGAGGCATGCAAAGGCCGAGCGAAAGAGCTTAGAGAAGCCAGAGCAAGAGCCACAACGAGAGCCACAGTCTGAGTTGAGAGCCAGAACCAGAGCCCGAGCCACAGAGCCAGAGCTAAGAGGCAGAGCGAGCGCCAAAAGCGAGAGTTGAGAGCCAAAACTAGAGCCCGAGCCACAAAGCCAGAGCTAGAGTCAGAGCCATAGCCGGAGCAAGAGCTAGAGCCAGAGCTAGAAAGCCGAAGAGCTCCAAGAGCCAAGGGATGAGATGGTGTTCTGAGCCCAATGTTCCTGTCTAAAACATTGGAGTTAAGTGTGGGCACTTGTAAAAGAACTATTGCCATAATCTCAAAGAGCCTAATCGAGTTGACTAGAGCTCAAGGAGACGTAGCCCAAGATATCAGGGTGAACTCCATATTATATTGTTATCTTATGTGTTTGTTTTTACTGCTGCTCTAACTACTATTATATGCATTTGTATATCAGTTTAAGTACCTTCCCATATCAACACAAACAACAAATTTTAAAGTAAATAATCAGCTGAAAACAAATACAAGCATACACCCATATTTTCAAGCATTTCTTATTTCCGCATTGGTTAATCATTAAGACTTGGGAAAATTATAAGCTTTAGAAGTGGGAGAGGTTCTCGTAAGTTAGACAAGAAGCCTAAGAGCCTGATTTTCAGATCAGGTGGTATTGGAGCTTAAGATTGATTAACCACACCTTCAAAGAAGGTTGTAACAGAATGCTTGATTGACAGGGCAAAGATTGCTTGTCTGAAAGGTGTTTGGACAATCAAGGATTGATTGCCTTGTCGATTTTATGCTTGGTTGCAAATTGACTATTGTTTGAGTTTGCAGAGGTGAAGGGAAAGCTATTGATACCTCAGTCCAGGAAGGACAAGAAGGAAGAAGGGCTGAAGGCATTCTTCTATCCCAAAGTACCTCAGGGCAATCCTTGAAGCACAAGAGGTTTGTCGCAAAAGGTTGCTTGAGTAAGCTCCTTAATAATCTTGTTTGAAGTTCTTTTGTTCATTTGCATAATGACAACTTCTACAAGTGCGTCCTCAAATTCCTCCTTCATCACAAGTTCCTTTAATGGAGACATGAAGCAAGACTTGTCCACCATGATGGATATGGTGAGAGAAATGTATGAGGATGGAAGGAAGAGCAACATACTTAGAGAGTAGTTGAATTTTGTGGAGGAAGAGAAGTAGATGCTTTCTGACAAATTGCAGGAAATGGAGAGGCAACTTCATACTGCAAGTATGAACCTGAAAAGGATGCATGAGTTGCAGTCACAACTCTTTGTTGCAAAAGAAGCCTTGGCCAAATATCAACTTGAAGAAGAGGTAAACCATTCCTGTTTGTCTTCAAATTCTTCTAAGAATGCTTATATTGGTTCTTTTTAAAAACATACCAGAGGCATAGGTTCCAAGCTAATGTCCAAGATGGGCTATGAAGGAAAAGGATTAGGCAAACATGCACAAGGTATTGTTGAACCAATAATGGTTGAGGAAAGGCCTAAGTATTTGTGTCTTGGCTATGGACAGTCTTATGGAGAGAATTCCAAAGCTGCCATGAAGGCCATTGAAACAGTTCCAAAAAGGAGTTTCATTGTAGTTCCTCTACCTCAGAAGTATGAGGATTGTATTAAGGAGGAATGCAATAGCTCGAGACATCATTCACATGATGCAAGTGTTCAGAAGCACATACTTGAACCAGAGGGTTGTGGAAACTCTGACAGCCTTGAAGAAAGTGATGGTATTCCAAAGGGAGCCACTTCTTCATTTGCTTCACCTCCTCATCAAGGCAATAAAGGTGAAAGAGGCAAGCCAAAATTTGGTTCTAAAAACATTCTTTTTGATTTTGTAAAGCATGGAAAAAGAATTGCATGTTCCTTTTGTGGTTTGGATAACCATTATGTTTACAGATGTTGGAAGAGGATGGCCACATACAGGAAACTTTTGAAGGAAAAGAAGCAAATAGCCAAAGGTCCACAGGACAAGGCAAATCATGCTGTCAAAAGGTTGCATGTGTGTTGCACTTACTGCCATAAGCAAGGGCATCTTGCTGAAAGGTGTTGGACTTTGAATTCAGCACTGCTTCCACCAAAGTTGAAGAAGAAGGTGGAAAAAGAAAATGGCAGTGATGGAAATAAAGATTACATCGTTGATGTGGTTCAGGATGATTCACATATTGACACTTATGTGCAAACAAAGGAGGGACCTTTGAAATGGATTGGTAAGAAATGGTTAGAATTCTTATCCAATTAGGGCTGCATGTCTAGTGATGCATATGTTTGCATTTCTCTGTGGAATAAATGCAAGTGTAGGATCTCACCAAATGGTAAATAGAAAGAAGTTGAGTAGGAAACTCACTTTATTGCTGCAACAGTATGTTCATTTCAGCTTCGGAAGTACAATGTACTTAAGCAGAAGTTGAAAGATGGAATGCATGCTTGAGCATGAGATGCATGTGATGCTGGCTTGGGAGAAATTAACTTGGTTTCCAAAATGGAGACAAGGATGAAGTGTTTCATCTTTTGGAAAAGAGTCCTAAAGGTCTTTTTCCTACATGCTTGACTTGAAGGGTCATTTGTTGTAAAGACATGTTTTATTGGCTTGTTATCTAGTCAATCATTTGTATGCAGATATAAGACATGGAAGGGTTCACAAGATGTGAAATCTGTTTCTTTGTTGAAGCAGGAGTTAGTCCATGTAATTGTTGTCTATATGCTTGTTGTTGTCAATAGTTGTTGTTGGCAGTTTTTTAAACATGTACAAATGAAAGTTTTGTGGAGTAGATGTACTTCAAATTTGTTTGAGCCACCTTGGATCAAGGATCAAGGCAAATAAGTTCAAACTACTTTCTGTAAACTTCATAGCAGAAGTTCTGCATGAAGTCAAGGAGGAAAACAATTCTTCCCAAAACGACCAACCCATCCAAGAAGGGAAGTAGTCAGAGAGTTTGGTTCAGAGGCACTATGCAAAGGCAAGTGTAGGGAGGCTGAAAGAAGAGGGTGTTGTTGCTCTCATTTACTACTCAGATCAATATATCAGTCTTTTGGTGGACCAAAGTTCTTTTAGTGGGAAGGCGTGATCCGAATTTGGATCTTTAAACTCTCTTAAAGCTACTCGAACTTTGTAAAAACTCATACCAGAGTTTAAAGTCTTGTGGATGTCAAAGCCTATCAGAAACAACCTCTGAACAACGACAGTTTGTGGTCAGCACGAAGCAACGAGGACCTTCGGTCAAAGTATGTTGACCGAGGCCCATGGAGACCACACAGTGGCACAAACTAGCAATTGGGAAATCCAGATCAGAAAATGGAGGTTGCTTTTGATGCACTAATCGCGTCGTTGGGCAAAACCCCTAGAGAAGGAAAAGCCTTGAGCGCACGGTCACAAGAGAGCCAAAAAACCATGGGAAAAGCGACAGGCGGGTCCCGCACTCCAAAACTGGCGAAATATCGGAGGCGTTTCGAGTAGTAAGTGGGTTCATCAGAGGACCCAATGATTCCATACGTTGATTGACGCGTGTCCGGCGGATGAGAGAGAAAACCGCTCTCATCACGGGCTAATGTCTGAGCAAGTCAACTGCGCGATAAGTGCGATAACCATCGGATCGGGAGGCCCCAGATCTAACGGCGGAGATTGCGCCCGATGGGAAACTGGATACAACGAAGAAAAGAAGCTTCAACACATAAAGGTTGAAGTCCGATTGGATCGCTGAGTTGGCGGATGAATCATTTCACCGAGTAACCGAAGTAATGAACCGCTTGAGGAAGAGCTGGCTCATCTTGTGAGGAGACAAGTGGCCACCTCTCTGTGAAGCATTACAAATGATGACGCAGAGAAGGGAATTCCAGCAGACAGAGGTAGGCGATCCGAAGAGCCGGGAGAGGAAGCAAATAGTCATGAGACGGATTGGTGTTAAGCCACGAATAGACAGAGAGTAAAAAGGTGTGGGAAAAAAGAGAGCAGCCTAAGAAGTAGTAAGCAAACATGGAAGTAGAAAAATCAGAGCCGAGCTCACTGTAATAGGAAAAAACCACCAGAGATTGGAGGGCGAACAACGAAAAAAAACGTTGAATGCGTAGAGAGTCTCTAGAGCCACTCAGAGGTCGAGTGAGAAGCCAGAGAGCTCAATTGACAGCAGCATATATTGTTGTTGGAGTTGCTTGGAGGTTGAGCAATTCACAGAGGCATGCAAAGGTCCAACGAAAGAGCTTAGAGAAGCCAGAGCAAGAGCCAGAGCGAGAGCCACAGCCAGAGCTGAGAGCCAAAACCAGAGCCCGAGCCACAGAGCCAGAGCTAGAGTCAGAGCCACAGCCAGAGCAAGAGCCACAGCCAAAGCCAAGAGCCAGAGCGAGCGCCAGAAGTGAGAGTTGAGAGCCAGAACCAGAGCTCGAGCCACAGAGCCAGAGCCAGAATTAGAGCCACAGCTAGAGCAAGAGCCAGAGCCAGAGCCAAGAGCCAGAGCTAGAAAGCTGAAGAGCTTCAAGAGCTAAGGGATGAGATGGTGTTCTGAGCCCAATGTTCCTGTCTAAAACATTGGAGTTAAGTGTAGGCACTTGTAAAAGAACTATTGCCATAATCCCAGAGAGCCTAATCGAGTTGATTAGAGCTCAAGGAGACGTAGCCCAAGATATCAGGGTGAACTCCATATTATATTGTTGTCTTATGTGTTTGTTTTTACTGCTGCTCTAACTACTGTTATATGCATTTGTATATAAGTTTAAGTACCTTCCTATATCAGCACAAACAACAGATTTTAAAGTAAATAATCAGCTGAAAACAAATACAAGCATACACCCATATTTTCAAGCATTTCTTATTTTCGCATTGGTTAATCATTAAGACTTCGGAAAATTAGAAGCTTTGGAATTGGGAGAGGTTCTTGTAAGTTAGACAAGAAGCCTAAGAGCCCCATTTTCAGATCATTTTCAAAGGAGAAAGACAAACTTCTTTTTGCGATAACTTCTGCATCCAAAGTCCATTTTGGCCCATTCAAATTGCAGTAGATTCAGAATGAAAAGATCTACCCAATGAGACTATTTTCAGGAGCATCTTTGGACTTTCATTTTTTTTTTTTTTTTTTTTTTTTTTTTTTGAGGAACACTTTAGACTTAGAAGTCTATCTTAGATCCATTTTGGATCAAAAATCCTATACAAATAAAATTTATATGATGTACCAACTTTATGTTGCAAGGTATAGATATGAAAAGGAGAAATACAACCACACAAATAAATATAAAATTTGATTAACATTGAATGTATGGTAAATGATATTTATTTACATTTGTAGAGTATGATGTGTAATAGGACACGGTATATGGAGCACTCAAATTACTCTATTTTCAATAATATTTTTGTTGTTGTTGTTGAGGAATTCACACTTAGGTTAGTCTTTACTAGAATAATACACTGTCTATTCCAATTACTACCACTATAAACTCTAAGTACATATGTATGCTCCTTCCACACACAAATGAATCATGAAAATTTAAACAGGTAACCTCTTCACATATAAACAGGTAACCTCTTCACATATGATATTTTATTAAATCCACCTCACACAAAATACTTCATTTACCCGACTTAACTATCTAATGCTCTATTTTCACAAACTCTTTTTTTTTTTTTAATTTTTTTTGGAAATCTAATAACTTAGAATATTAAACTTAATCAAAATCTTAAAGATAAAATTTTGGCGAACAAAAGTCTCAACACACAAATTGGAACTCTCAACTTCCTAACAAAATTCCAATTTTGATATCAAATTGAAGAGGTCTAAATACCCATTATCCCATGTTATATAAAATAATAATAGAAAAGGATCTTTTGCATTATGGCATCTTTTGCATGAGATGTCAGTGAAGACAATGAAAAAGAATGAGACAACTAATACTAAAGTAGGGCGAGGCATGTTCTATGAGAATTAGGAAATTAATATTAAATTAAGGCGTGGCATGTTCTACCTGAGATAGGGGGTTCGGGGAAAATTTTAAATAAATTTAGCGGCACATGGGGGATCAGGGAGACCCCAGTAAACATCATTCATGTTCTTTGGATTTGACGGCTATTTTATGAGAGGGGGGCAGGAAATTCAAGGGATGGGCAGAAGATGGGAGGGTGTTAAGCAAACCCGTCTCAAGTGGCCCGCACGAAGTAAGTGTCACATCGGCACGTGCCGTGGCAGGAAATAATAATAATTCATCAATAGAACAGAATGACCCTTTTGCAAACGGGTTTTTACTGGAGTTTTCTTCTCCAGCTGTGGCTAGCTGTTGGCTAAGGGGCAGGTTTTTTGCGTTTTTTTACCCTTAGTTATGAAAAAGCACCGGTAAATTTGGCGGTGCCTGAATAGAAACAGCGTCAGTTAAATCCGGCGGATGTGTAAATTAGCGGAGGTTATGGAAAAACAATGGCGGGAAGGAGGGGGATCGGGGTAATGATTTTATTCACCTGGACGGGCACGTGACGGGGCATTTGGGGGATGCCACCGGCAACGACCGGTGGCGATTTAGTAGCTCAGAACTGGGAAACCGAAAAAAACACCCGAGAGGGGGGAACGAGGGAGCCATGATGCTTGGGGAAGAAGCGATGGGAAAGAAGGACAGTGGGAAGATGCCCCCAGCCCCGCTCAGAACATTTCAGGCTTTTTAGTGTTTTTAAAGCTGGATTTTATTGTTAATGTATATATATATTTTTATTTTCCATGGTGGGTTGAAGCTGGCAATGGCAATGACAATGTGAGAGACAGTGTTACGACTCTGCCAGTGGATTCGAATTATATTGGTCTTCGCAGCGATTTGCAGACCCACAAGATTTGTGTGTCTGAAGAAGGGTCGCTGTTCTCCAGGAATCTGTGCTTTAGATTTGATTTGATGGACAGAGAAGATAAATCATAAAAGCCTGTGCGTGGGTGGCTCTCTTTCCTTTTTTCTGGATCTCCTTTTCAAGTTCCACTGAGCGCTGAATGCTTGTTGTCATTTGGGGATATAGAGCCAGTGGAGTGCTAGGGGGATTTGATCCGCGGACGTCGGAGAAGGGGAGAGCTGGAGAGATCTATCTGTTTTTTCGGTTTTTACGTGTAATGCCTACGAAACATCTCTATTTTTTTTCGGTTTTTTCTGTTGTTGTGTCGTTTTCGATTGGATCTATGGTTGTGGATGATGATGTTAATAGTGAAATGCATGATGGTATCTATTTGTCCGGTGGTTAGAGAAGCATTGGACTGTTACATTGCTCTTGGGTATCAAAATGCTGCTGGGTGTAATGAGAAAATTGATTTTCGTTATCAGATTCTCCCCATTATATGTCTCTGATCTGGTTCAATCTTCCATATAAATTTGTTTGTCTGGTCAAAATATAAAACACAGGAGCGAGTTTAAATCACGCACTGTCAAATAGTATTCTGCATTGATAATCAAATGATATTATCGGATGTTCTTGCAAGCATTATCAGATTTTTGTTTTTGAGAAGCTGCTTTACATTTGAGCTATTTTTTCTGGACATTGCTTGCAGTGGAATGTCGCCTTGACATCATTAATGGCAATAAAACGTTATCTCTGATATATTTAATTGCGCCACCGATAGAAACCATAAGGCAGCATCAGTCTATCTGAGCATTCAGTTTTGCCATTGATTTAATTGAAAATGTAGGGAGACTCGTGATTTACAGACCAGAATTTATGACAGAATTTTAGAGATCTAAGCTTCGTTTCTGTAATCGAATCTCTTGATTACTGCATGTTGGGTACATTGTCCTCATTTTGCGGGACAGTCTAGCGCATATCTAGTTTTCCCATTGTTGATGGATGTGGCATTGTGGTTGGCTCATGAGCTGTAAATTTCGTTTCTACAAATAATGAATTGAGGCACTGCATGCAAGGGGCATAGCCATCATACATCCAACTTGATCTCCTGTCCTCTCATTTGATGTCTGTAATATATGGGATTCGGCATTTCTTTCTTTTTCGTATGCTTATCTAAGTTCATATCCATGGCATTCTGAAAATGTAGCAGATTCAGATATGCCAGTCTGTTCGTAGCATCATTAGTCCACGATGCTCCGCCGATCATGTGGGGATCGGCTATTATCTTAAATCCAATAGAATAGAACAGAATATTTGTATATACGGTCTTCCCATGCCCTGTAGGATCTGTGAGACACAACAGTAAGTTACAATAAAAATTGCAAAAACAAAAATCTACAACTTAGCTGCTATTTACCTCAAGGCTGTCTCTGCCTGCCCCATGTGTAGTATCAACACTCATGTTTTAAAGTTCTAAAACATCCTGAAACTACCTATTGGTTTGTGGGGTAAACTAGAGAAGCTAAACAAGCTATGCAAACTATTCAAATCTAGGCTAAACTGAACATGCTTAGCAAGCTATGAAAACTATTCAAACCTTCATCCTCTATTGAGTGCTTATTCCTTATTGTGTAAGCAGTTCACATACTATTGGATATTATATTCACACTGAGTGTCGTTAGGCTTCCTATAAGCAGCATTGCCTATATAATAGGTCTGTGGAGATTGGCTATTTAGGTACTTATGTGAATAAGTAGTGTTGTAATCTAGAGATCAATAAATGGACTTTATATCAGTTCCTAGATGGGTTTATTTTTTGTGATTACAGGATATGTCTGTGGAGATTGGCTATTTAGGTACTTATGTGAATAAGTAGCGTTGTAATCTAGAGATCATTAAATGGACTTTATATCAGTGCCTAGATGGGTTTATTTTTTGTGATTACAGGATATCTTAAATGCATCGCATTAACCTATTGGTATGTTGCATATTGCAGGACTTAGTCTCTTGTTTGTAATGCACATATATATTGAGTGACAGTCGAGTGCGTATTGATTGCCAATGGCTCACCATGGGGCGAGTGATAATTCTGCTGCCAATTGGGGATACACATCATCGTCGTCAAAACTGCCACAGCTCCCTCCCAAGAGTCCCTCTTTCGGGATTGTTGGTCAAGATTCCAGTAACAACAATATTATGTATATGGGTTGGCCTAATTTCTCCTTCCAAGGCAATAGTTTGAAACATCAGCGCACACCCTCAGTGGGCTATCTGTCGTCGCATGGCCAGCCTCCATGGATGGATGATCTGCTGGACTCACCCTCTGAAAATCCGGCAAAGAAGGGTCCCCACCATAGACGATCTGCAAGTGATTCGCTTGCTTTCCTTGAAAATCCTGTGGCTTCTGCTCCAATAGAGGAGATTGCAGAGGAAGATGAATTCGATTGCAGGAGTGCTGCATCCATACCGTCCAAAGGATCCCAAGACTTCGATAGATTGGACGAGGACCAACTCATGTCAATGTTTGCTGACATTGAACCATTCCACAAACAGCAAAATCAGTCAAATCAACCAGTTTCTAATAATCCTCATGCTGCACTATCAACTGCTTTGGATAACAGATGTTCAGAAAGACAGACAATTTCTGAGAACCCTTCAACACCATCCGACCACAACAGTATAAATGAGACCTCTATGGAGGAGAAAGTCATGACTGTGTCAGGTCAGTTCAAAAGTGAGCCAGAAGTTCAAAGCGTTTGCAAAAGTGAGCAACCACTCCAGCTACCAGTGAAGATTGAAATGCCCACATCGTCATCAACAATGGAGCTCGACCCAAACATTGATCCAAAAAGGGTGAAACGGTAAACATTTTCAATATGGAAATGGTCAGTTGTTAATGTCTATAACATGCAATCCTAAGTATCAATTTAGCAGTTTATTTGTCAAAACTCATTGTTAGGTTTTTCTATGTTCCAAGCACTTTATTGTTATTGACACTATATTTTTATCCAGAATTTTAGCCAATAGACAATCTGCACAAAGATCCCGAGTAAGGAAGTTGCAGTATATTTCAGAGCTCGAAAGAAGTGTCAATGCATTACAGGTAATGGTCACTGATGATGATAGCAGTGCCTTAGGTTTTCTGTATATGCTATATTTGAGGGCTTATGTGGAATCAGTAGATGTTTTGGTCAACAGAGTGTGGTCAGTGTCTTTACTGCACATTGAAACCACATTGCTCCTCTAAGTACTAATAACTTGTAATTTGAATGCAGACAGAAGTGTCAACACTGTCTCCTCAGGTGGCCTATCTGGATCATCAACGAGTCTTGTTGAATGTAGACAACGGTAGCTTAAAACAAAGAATTGCAGCCCTTGCACAAGACAAACTTTTCAAGGATGGTAAGTACTCAATCCCAGTGGCATCATAACAAAATGAATTTCTTATCGCTCATAAATGGCTTAGACACATTTTTGCGAGTTCACTATTTACTGCTGAACTTAATATTGTTCACTAGTAGGCAATATCTATCAGTTTGATCCAATTAATGAGAGAAATAAATGATGGTGCAGCTCATTGTGAAGCATTGAAAAAGGAAGTTCAAAGGCTAAGACAATTATATCAGGAACAGCAGCAACAAAATATGCAGAAAGAAGTAGCAGCACCCTCAACAGGATCATATGACTTGCAACAGCAGCAGTTTGGCAAGCTTGAGCACAATTCATCCCCACAGATGATGGAACAAAAGACTGATCATGTTTCTGATTCTTCATCAAATCTTCTGAAAAGTGGTCCAGGTATCTCAGACCATAGAGAAAACAATGCTGCCAACAACCATACCAGTTCTGGTTCTCAAATGTTGAAGGGAATAATGACTTCGAGCTGCCTTATGGGTGATGGTAACAAGTGTTTGGAAGAAAGAATGATGGGAGGAATGTCTTCTGATTACATGGTTCACAACACTTAAGTGCAACACTACTGCAGGTTTTTATTTTGGGATGCTTGTGGTTATGGAGTATGAACTAAGTATTCTTACCATTTTTTCTTCTGTGTTTTGTTTGACCCCTCTCAGCCCTGTATTGGAATTGTTTCTGAATAACTTTTGCTTAGACACATTTTTTGTAGCAGAGGGCCGCTACCCTTCTGAATAAAATAGATTTTATCATTTATCTAACTACAGTTGTGCATTTCTAGTGTGATTTAGCGTGTCTTCAGATATATAACAGAGATTGTTTAAATCGGCTTTCCTTTTTAATAGCTTAAGAAAAAAATTGTAAAATAGAGACTGTTTTAACCCTCTTCTGTACCAAAGGAGTGGGTCATTTTTCTTATAATATTTACATAATGAAAATACTTTGATTTAGTGCTTTTGAGATTTGTCTACCAAGGTGCACTTTGGCCATATGATAATTTTGGATTGTTCTGCATGCAAAATCTCTGGAAACAAACCAGTCGCCTATAAGATGTAACTACAGGTGAAAATATCCCAACCACAAGCAATATTCAAGAGCTCCAAAAAAAAATTTAGATTCATACGCAGCGTATAGTCACGCCCAATCTGAAAAACAGTTGATTTTCTAATGTATTTTAATCATATGCTTGTAAGAAATTTATTTACTTTTAAAAGATCCATGACAGATGTATTGAAAAATCCCTGGAATTTTGCAGTTGTACCCTTATATTGGATGTCTGCCGCTCAATTCCCAAACCCATTCCCTTAATCCTATGATAATTGGTTTTTTTGGTCAATGTAATCATTTATCATTTGTTATTGATATTGACCGACTATCTCTGAATTCATCACATACCAAATTAATTTTATAGCTAGTTTTTGATCGATATCATACAGTAGTAGGGGTGATAATTTAATCTCATTGAGCCTCTGAGTCTCAATTCGGGTTAACTGCCCTCATGGCGGCCTCTAAGGATCTGTGAAGTTTGAATGAGGCCTGCACTTGTAGCCTCTAGACACTGACAAGCGCTGAAAATTTCTTATTTTGACAACTGGGAAATGCCGCGTGGTTTCAAATCTGGCTGAGAAGTAATTGAGCAGGTGCTGCATGATTATACGGAAAGAGAAGTAGGATATTATTTATTGCCATCATCTGATCAAAGGGGCTTAAATTGCTCCTTGTAGGCCACCATGTCTTCATGATCCACGGAGTTCTTAAATCTATTTACAGAGGAAGAAGAATGGTAGCCACACATTAGAGTTGGAGTTATCCATTACAGAGGAAGCAGAATGGTAGCCACACATTAGACTTGGAGTTATCCATAACAGAGGAAGAATGGTAGCCACACATTAGATTTGAAGTTATCCATTAGAGCTGAAGTTATCCATCCTAGAAGAAATAAATGCGGTAGTCTAAACAGACTGTTTGGTCCCCTGAAAATACTGCTTTTTGTAGGAAAATTATGTGAAATTTCTGTAAAATTTTGAAAAAATATTTTAATCTGAATTTAAAAAATTTCAGTTTATAATGGTCACATTTCAAAATTTGCGGTGTTCTAAAGTTTTTTTGATGGTGAATTTCATCATAAAAAAACTTTTTTTTTTTTTTCCTCAACAGCCACTCTCAACCATCTAAGTAATTCTCCCCTCGATGTCCATATATGGGCAAAATAAAAAAAGCATTATTAAGCGAAATTGTTACCTTCTGCGCGTGGCAGTAATAAATCTTTCAAGTAAAATTTCAGATACCCATCTAACTCTGATGGCGAGAAATATTTAAAGGGCTTGATGATTGATGCAGATGCTAGGGTCTTATGAATAACTCTCAACTGGATATTACAATGTGGTGTCATGGGCCACATGTAAGCCAAATTTAAACTTTTTAAAGTCTAGATTTTATTTGGGAGGGAATCTTTTCCAAATCTTTGAACATGGAAAAGTTCTCAGTTTATCTGGGAGAGAATCTATGCCTAAATCCTTTGAACATGGGAAAGTTATGAGTTTATTTAGGATATAATATATGCCTAAATCTTTTAAATTTAAATACAAAATTTCTCTTTATCTTAAAGATCTTTATTCTTTTAAATTTAAACACTTAAAGTTTCTCTTTATCTCAATCTTTTAAATTTAAACACTTAAAGTTTCTCTTTATCTCAAAAAGGATCTTTATTTAAATATTTGAACGTGGTTGTGAGAGAGAGTTTTGGGTTAAACATGTTTGTCTTTTCAACATAGGTGCGTGTGAGGTTTCTATTCAAAGATACACTAAATTTTCCAAAAGCCTTACAAAAGTGAACTTTTTTAAAGTTTGAGTTTATTTAAAAAAAATCCATGTCCACATCTTTTTAATGGGGAGGAGTTTATTTTGGGGAGAAATTATGTTTAAATTTTTTGAAAAGCCTTGAGTTTATTTGGGAGAAAAATTTAAGTACAATTTTTTTGAACAGGAGTTTTTTTGAACAGGAGTGTGAAAGAGAGATTTTTAAGTTAAATATGGTTGTCTTTTGAATATGGATTTTTGAATATGGATATGTGTGAGGGTATTTAGTTGAATATGGTGTGAATGAAGGTATTTGGTAAAAGTTTTAAGAGTTTTTTGGGTGGGAGAGAATTCATGTTTAAATCTCTTGAACATGAACATGTTTGTGGATGAGGGTATTCGGTGAAGGTTTTGAGCTTTTTCTAGGTGATGAAGGTATTTGGTAGAAGACTTGAGATTTCTATGGCAAGAACCCTTACTCCACTTTAAGTGGGTGTGGACATTCTTGCAGTGAGGGTATTTGGTAGAAGTCTTGGAGGGTGTTTGATCCACATACCTTTATTTCCAAAAAATAAAAGGAGCTAACCAAATAGAAGTTGAAAGTAGATTTGTCTTTGATCTTGGATATTTTGAACATTGTTTTTTCACACTTGAGCTTATTTTATCTATCTTGCTTCTTAGATACTTAATATATCTATTAAGAGTCATATATGCTAATTCTACTTTGTATACATTTGTGATCCCATGCCTTTAGGTAAAGGCATTGTGATTGTGATTCTTATTTTAGGGTGTGCATTATTGGGCTTTGTGATGAGATGTTATGGAACATTCATAGGATGACTGATGTAACTATCCAAAGTCAAGGGATTTGAAGACAGTTTGTACAATCTATAGAACCTATTTTAACTTGTTCTTTTGCTTGTCAATCATGCTATTGTCTTGTCACCAGTCTTAATACATTGGAGGATTGTGGTCTTAATTGTCATATAAAAGGGACTTGAGAAATTGAATGGTTTAGTTTGTGGAAGTTATGGTTTTGGAATTATCATTCATATTTATGGCATCACGGCATGCATGTTAGTGATAAATATGTTTGTATTGTTATATTAATATTTACAATCTATGATATTCCAAACTTTGTTGTACATTGTTTATGCTTTGTGTTCATTTGTTATGTGACAAATATATTGGAATGTAAAGAGATTGTACATCGTTTATGCTTTGTGTTCATTTGTTATGTGATAGATACATTGGAATGTAAAGAGATTGATTTTGTTGCTTTGAAATTGGTGTTTGTTAATAAAAAAAACTGATTGTATCTAACAATAAAACAAACCATGTAGTGAAAATCAATAGCCACAAAACTTGGACCAAATACACAAATAATTTATTCAAGGATTTTAATTTGCTTTGTGATATATTTAATGAATTTAATTTGATCTATGGTATATTACAAAAAAAATCGATATTGGATTCTAGGTTGATTGGATTAATAAATGCAAACTAGAAAGTTAATTTGAATGGGTATTTGAAGAATCAATATGGTTGAAGTTATTAATTGTTTGGATAATATTGTGCTTAAGAACCTTTACCCAATTTTCATCCTTAAACATCTTTATTCAATGCTTAGATGGAGATGTGAGCCAAAGATGTTGACACGACACAATAATGTTGATGTGAATGATGATGTGGATAGTGCATGTGTGGCAGATGTTGATTGGATGAGGAGTTATGATATGAGAAAGGCCTAAGTAATCATTAATGTTATGCGTCCCTTTATGATAAAGGATTTAGTGGGTTTACACTAGATCTTGATTGGAGTACTCTTGGTTTAGGTTTAGTGGCACTATAAGGGACTAATTCTTTTGGGGCTCTATCACATTATTCCACAATCTTATGTAGGACATATGTGCATTTAAAAGTAGCCTCTGCATCAGGGATATATTGCAAGTTCTCCAAACCATGGTTAATGTAATCCCTTTCATTATAAGATAACAATAGGTTGGTGTAAACACTTGTAAAGCTTGGTGATAGTTTACTAACGTAAAGCCCTAAAGGGAATGACTTGAAGAGTTTGCACCTCACAATGTAGTAGGGGGTTTTGTGGATAACACCCAACTCGCTTGTGGTGACTCCACGTAAAACCCAATTGTAGAGCTTGGAGGAACTTTGCCTAACACTTGATGGCCTCGAACATTTTCATTCAATACTTTCAAATAAAGATACGAGTAGATGATGTTCTTGAAGTGTCACAATGATATTGACCTGGATGTGTGGTAGATGGTGATTGGATGAGGTGTTATGATATGGAAAAGGCCTTGTCATGAACTGATGGATTGTGCGAATTTTCTTTGCAAACTTGAGTTTCTTGCAAGTCTTTTGGCACCTGAGGTTGCACAACACTATCTTGCCTCCACTATAGGTGTTTGGTTGGCTTGTGCTCACGAAAACCATACTATGTCTCTTTGCTTAATATCTACCCATAACTTCACCTTAAGCTACAATAGGTCAACTATAATTGGGTCCAACTCAGTCATGTCCATTCAGTAATAGACACATGTTCAACCATAGCTTTTAAAACATCCAAATGATACTTTATACTTAACCAATATTTTAATTTAGCAAAATCAATCTATTCCAAAGGACACTAATATTCAATAACATAAAGAGTCCACAACACTGTGGGAAACATCCAAGGTAGATGTTGATGATTTCCTAATTTGGCATCATTTTAGCACTTGTTTAATATCTTTTTGTACATCTTTGTGCCATTTTTATCTCATCTCAACACCCTTTTTGTCCATGAAGATGCATTTTTTGGTCAAGGTATAGTTATCTTTTTAATATGCCATTTTAATACTCATTCTTATGCATTTAGGGAGATAATTACCTTTCTATTCTAACCAATGGTGTTAGGAAAACGACGTTGCATAGATACTTTTAGACATGAGCAAAACACAAGTGTTGCAACTCTCGATCGCTAGTTGTTGCAACTTGTTTGATCGTAAATGTTGCAACTCTGAATCATTGTCACTCATATTGCAATTCCTTGCTACTGCAATTTGCACAATCCCATTGTTGCAACTCAGTCTAGAACTGTTGCTGCAACTCTTAGATAGTTGACTGTTGGGGAAGGGTGCTGCAACTCCACGACAATTGGTACAACATATCATCTCAATCGCATAGCTTTCAGCGACAAATTTCCTAAAGCAATGAAATGTTCAATATTCTAATTAAGAAGTGAAAAAAGTAATTTGTTGCTCAACAAGGAAAGATTGACCTAGCTATCACTGGTCACACAGTTGAAATGAATCAACACTTATTTGATCTTTCTATCTTTTGGTGGAATCAATATAACTGGACGGAACAACCAAATTCCCATGGCAAACCATCGAATCCTTGGGTTAATTTAAGCATTTGACATCATGTACAAAAGGCTAGGCTCTATTCAAGTTGGGGGAAGTTAGTAGTCAGGAATTAGTTAAGTCAACAACACTGTGATTGTAATTTGAGTTTTTGCAATACAAGTTTCCATTCCGTTCCAATTCAAGTTGATGGTGTGTTGAATGATTAACACCTTATTGTTTTTTTAACCAGTGCCTCACCTAAGGAGGTAGGACCCATTTGTAACTTTATAGTGTAATTGTAGTTTCATTTACAATTTTTTTATTCCAACAACCACTGTGTTTCTTACCATGCTACAACTCATTAATCAATACTGTTATAACTCATGAACTAACTATTACTGGAATTCTTGTGTGATCATAGGTGTAACTCATAATTTAGGTTATTGTTGCAACTTCACATTTAACACCATAGTGCTTTATTTTATTTTATATTGCTGCAACTCTTTATTGTATACATTGTTGAAGCTCCTTAATTAATATCATTATACCTCGTGAAATGACTATTACTGCAATTCTTGTGTGATCATAGATGTAGCTCATAATTTAGGTTATTGTTGCAACTTTGCATTTAACATTATAGTGCTTTGTTTTACAAATTCAACTAATTACTCTATTTTTGGATTGATTTCTACTTTGTCTTTGAGAAATTGCAACTATTAGTTCATTTCATTGTGTTATTCTTTATAGCATAGTGTGGTTTGAATCTCTTACAACTTGTGGTTTATCGTAGTTTTGTTAGCAATTTCATTTCATGTGCATTCTTTTTATAGAATTCAAGATAATCTAAATACAAGTCACCGTTTAATCCCAGTTTGATTTACTTTTTGTTTGTGTGGTGTCTACTTGTGTTGGGGATTACACCATTAATGTTCCTAAGCTCACTAAGTAGAGGAGCAACATTTACTTTCTTGCAACTTAGATTAGTAATTCTACTTGTGTTGTAGGTTATAACATTAGTCTTTCTAAGCCCACTAGGTAGAAGTGTGTTCTTTACTTCCCTGCAAGTGTAATTTTAATTGCAACTATGGTGTGGTTTTTCCGGGGGACTTGTGGAAGCATCTTAATATCTTGCCTTGTGACATTCATTTAAAATACTACAAATTCATCAACAATTTCACAATATTACACTAGCGTATATGAAACACTATACTTCACAAGTTCATACAAACACCAAATTGATACTTAAATGAATGGTTCCTCAATTATTTGATAAGTAATTAAAAGGTAATTTAAGATTCCATCATTTTTGGTGCCATTGTCAGGGAATTGTCAATGGTATAATTGTTGTTTTGCAGTTTGATTTAGTTAATAGTTTTTTTTTTCCTCTGTGGTATGCCTTTTTCAAGTTTTTATTTTCTATAATTTGTTTTAGATAAAACTTCTTTTTAATTTTTCAAGCCCAAATTTGGAGATCAACACGGAAAAATGGTTAGTTCCACCAAAAACACCCATAAAACTATCAATGCAAGTCAATCTCAAGAGGAACAAGGGCATAGTTATCCGAACTAATTGAGTCCCACAACAAGTTCCCTTACCAAGAAGAACCTAAAATCTCTAGCCATGAATCCAAAATTGTACAAGATTTATCCTTTATACTAACAGAAATTTTGTTTCTTGAAGATCCAATAAGTGAGTAGTCCCACTCATGAGAGCTTATTTTTCTCGACTCTCCAAAAGCACCTTCGAAAGAAAATAGCAAGCCTCAAGAGAAGATGGCCAATGAAGTTAAGGAAGATACATCCAACTTCAGATTCCCTATTCAAGAATCATATGTGGACATCAAAATGAAGAATATTTCTCACTCAACTCTGTCGAACTTTCATGGTTTATCCAGGGAAGACCCTGACACATCCTCTTTGTATTGGATGTACTTTGCAAGAGTTATGATTATGTGTCAAATGCTTAGAAGTTGAAATTTTTCTTGCCACACTTAAGAACATAACACTATTCATGGGCTTTGGTGAGGATAAAATTTGCACTCAGTGTAAGATGAAACATAAATTCCTGGAGAAATACTAATATTGTTGCAAAGACAAAGAAAAGAGGGAGAAAGTCTTCAAAATGACACAAAATGAAGACGAAATTCTAGACGATTATGTTGAAAGATTCAACTATAATCTACATAGAGCAAGGCAGGAGAATTTGACTCTCAAGACACTATGTGCCTTGTTATTGAGAGAGATCTGAGATGATTGCAATGAACTTCTCAAATTGATGGGTGGAGGAGATGTCTCTCAACAATCTTATGATGTCATCATTGAGCTATGCCAAAGATATTCTAGGGGTACTTCAACAACCAAGAGGAACCATAGATGTATTGACACGAGTTGGAAATACTATTGGAAATGAGGTTACACGAGCAAAAATTGGAAATATGCTATAAGAACAAAAAGAAAAGGAAAGTAGAGTTAGCTTTGGCAGTTTTTTGTCCAAAGTGCAAAAGGAAGCACCCATTGAAGGAATGTTTGTTGGAACAAATTTGAGATCCATCCTTGCCAAGATTGAAAGTTGTTTACCAGGAAGCTGAGGAACTAGAGTAGTTATGTTTTGCCTCTCAGGAGTGATTATGGCACCCAAAGCTTCAAGTTATGGTTCAAGACCAATCATTGTATTTTAAGTCATATTGGACTAACCCTTTTATGTAGTATTATTTTCCCACATGGTGCTTTCTTGCTCAAACATGTTTGGCTCCTCCTCCCCCAAATAAACTTTGGAAATAGGGATGGAGGAGTCCCATTTCTAGAGGCCCTCAATAGGCCATAATGCAACCACCCATGCAATTTTTTTCCTCTCCACAAATGCAACCATCCACATCAACCCCTCCTTGACAAAAACTACATGTACAACCCATTCTGAACCTTAATAACAATAAAAAAACACAACCAACCTAAGTTGGTGGGCTCGCTACTTATCTAATTTATTCCATCTCTTCCCTAGATTCAAATGATATCCACTTAAGATTAGGGAAGACATTAATTAAAGAACACCCTCCTATACATATTGAAGACCTTAATGAGGAAGTTTTGAATGGAGAATCGAAACTAGTTCAATCTCCTAAGACCTCAAGAATAGATCAAGTTTGTCAAGAACCACAAGTTCCTCCTTACCCAAAAAGATTGGAAATAGACAAAGGCTAAATTTGATTTCCTAGGTGAGTTTAAAGATGTGTGTTTTTATATTGCTATTCCAAGCAATCACATATGTTCTTATTTACTTGTGAGAGTTAAGGGAATTGTCTAAGGAAACCTGATAGAAGAAGAAATGATCCTCAAACTTTTCATGTTATGGGAAAACTATAAGACCTTATGATGGGGGGAGTTATGGAAACCAAATATTTATATCTTGAGAGCTCGATAGTCAATGTGTAGATCAACCACACCCTCATCCCAAACACATTGAATGACCTTGAGAATCACCATCAATGATATGACTTGCGAAATTACGAAAAACCTAGAACTTTCTAGTCTTAGACAGACCCCCATAATCCTACAACTTGCTAACAAATCAACTATTAAACTTGTTATCTCCTTGAACACAGTTCTTGGTTGCAAGGGAACCCGTGCCCAGGACATCTACAAGATTGATAAAGATTTTAAATACATGGTCGGAGAGAGAAATACCATGAGGTCTACAATGAATAGTCTAATTCGAAAACCTAGCATTCAAAACCAGACTGGCCAAAAATTCATGAGGGTTGCAAAGCTTTAATAAATAAGTGGCTAGAATAAAGATGAAGAAGGGAAGAGTTTAATCGCTCAAGAAATCAAGAATCCAAATATTAATCCCGTAGAAAGAATGGTGAAGATACTATAGGTATGAAGGAATTTCTAGCACAGTGGAGTGTCCATTAAGACTTTTCAAATAAAAAAAGAGAGTACCATTTCAAGATAGATTCATAATCAAAACTTAAAATATTTGTTGCTATAATACACCCATAACAGTAAAAGAAGAAAACATTGATGACTGATAAAATATGAAAAGAAAAACAATTTTAAAATATACCCCAAGAATTAGAATCAAAACCAACTTCTCTTATTCAGTTTTTGAGAGATTTATCATTACATCCCTCTTTAGGATTTTCCAGCTCCGAATCTCTTTTCAAAAGTTCTCATGTATTTTTATGTTACATCAAATCAGTTCTTGTTATAGAAGTAACTGTCAAAAGTCCATAACTACCTGAACTACTTTTAAACTAAAAAGTTTTGAAAATATTACAAATAATTTTTTTTCATTAATGAGAAATTTGATAATTCTCAAAATACGAAAATAAAGCAATTGGTTAAATTCTTCAGCACTGACTCCAGGTTCCATTAACTCGAGCTTCACGAGGCAATCATATTCTCACACTTTTGCCCAATCATCTTATTTAGAAACTCGCATTCAACGATTTCTTGACAAGCAATTTTTTAGTTGGAATGTTTGGTATAATTAGGCCTCCTTATAAATAAGTCTTCATAAGCCAAAGGAGTTGAAAATCTCATTGTAGATAGTTGAAAATGGTTCATCCCCATAAAGTTTCTGTTTTTTCATAAGTTCTTCTTGCTTTATTGCCTAATATAGATGACCTTCAATGAACTTTATTTTGAGAGCTTCCTTATTATAACAAATGAATACACACTTTCAACACTTGGGTTCTAGACTTTGTACATCAATATGGAGCTAAACCCTGCGATGTGAAAATTCACCTCTTTTCTTTTAACCCTTCACTAAAAAGTTAAAGGATCCTACAATATTTCTAAAACCACAGGCATGTATTTCATCATTGATGCGTTTTAAAATGGGTTCTTTATGGCCACAAGCATCAGAGAGACAAGGACACGATCAAGCATGACTTTGTAATTCTGAAAAGGATTCCATTGGAGATATAAATGCTTGAGGAGAAGGAGGATCTGTTATCACTCCAGGAAAATCTCCTAGGTTGCAGATCAGAGATGCCTGGTAACATATAATCTTCAATATTGTTCTCTGAACTATTGGAATGAAAGATGGTTTGGATCAAGCTAGATAACCATTTAAACTCTGTATTTACTCAAGACATGCATATACACCCTCAGCTTACAAGGCTTTAGACCACTAATGCTCAATAGTTTGTAGATTCAATGAATGGATGGAGAATACTGACCATACCGACAGATGCATATATATAAACACATATGAATGCCTAGCTACAGGCAGCAAATGAGAATACTGATTGTACTGGTAGATGCATATATAAAAACACATATGAATGGCTAATGGCTAGCTACAAGCAGTAAAGAAGCTTGCAAATCTAATTTATCAACGAAGAGATAAGATGACAATTATCTGGCATGAGATACAGAAGAAACATGAACAACCTGTTCAAGTGCAAGCTTAGAACAGAGGAGAAAATGGACATTGAACATATAACAACAAAAGAAGCTTGTATTGCTAATGAATGAAGATGAGAAGCTTGAGTAGAAAGGTCTCAATAGTCTCCAGAAGTTGAACCCTTGTTACATTTAGTTTCCAGCCTTTTATAGGCCTTTTACAATGTTCTTGAGCTCTCAAAGGCTGGGAGTCTTAATCTGTCTTGTTAATTGACTGATGTCTTGACTAGGCAAGATTGGCTCGAGTGTTTTCTCCTCCCGATAGAGGAATAACCACCTTCAGGTAGTTTGATGTGCTGTCTGGGAGCTCTTTCGTGCCAGAGATGCCCCATGATGTTGGTTTTAATGCGCTGCACTGGGTTGTTGATGCTTCTGTTGTTTTGGGCAAGCTACGCTGTCTGCTCCATGATATTTCTGTTTCGGGCTAGCTACGCATGATCTGTTGCACTGTGCTATTCATGATCACTTTTCAGCCTTTGTCTCTGTCTCCCGGCCTCTGTTAGGTAATGGAAAGGGTCTTCGGGCTTGTGTAACCCCTTTAAATGTTTATAAATATTGTTTTCCTATTTTTACACAGAAAATGCTGCACACAGCAAAAGCCCGCCCATTTTAGTTTGTTTCGGACTTCAAAAGTCCTTAATCATGGCCTATCCCTCTATCGGGTCTACCCTTAAGGTCGCTATCACAAATCGCAAGTGGCTTGGTCCCTTGCTTCTCTTTGTATTCTGAAACGTGTTGAAAAACACTAAAAAACCATGAAAAATGGCTTATGGCAGACCTGAAAAATTATGCATTTCATTCCCGAACCCTTTCGGGTCTGGGACCTATTGCATCGTCGTTGCCGAAAGCTTCCTTTGTATTTCTTAAAATATGAAAAACATTGAAAATGCATTAAAATTTGCCTTCTTGCGGACTTGAAATATTATGCAATAATGTATATAACCGCCGGGTCCGGTTATCGGGTCGCCCATGCATATATGCCAGCTCTCTTTGTATAGCCGATGCGATCAATCGCAATCGCATGTCGCTCATGCCCCGGGCCCGTGGCTAGCGTACTCCTTTGTAATTCCCGATAGCGATACCCCGATGTAATGTGGGTCGTTGATCTGCGCGCTTGATCGATGGTCCATGTTGAATCGCTGATCGCTGTTGCAAGTTTTATACTGTCTGCGCCGATACCCGCCGGTTTCCTCCGCTGATTGCAACCCGCTGATCCGATCATTGCCGATCGCTGATCGGCGGTGTCTTGCGCCGATTGCCTCTGCCTGCTGATCAGATCCATCGATTGCGATTTGTCGCTTAGATTTGGGCCGTTGATCGGCCAGATCTAACGATTGCTGTGCGTTGGACTATTTTTCATGGTTTTTCATGATTTTGGAGTGTTTTTTCCTCCCGATTGTGTATTTCTGCCTTCCAAGGGCTCTTGGCATGCAATGGTTTTGACTTCGAATGATCCTTAATAGGATTTTGAAGATTTCAAGGGAATTTTTGGATTCATCTTTGGCATGATTTTAAGCAAACTGTGGAGACTTTGGGAGTGTTTTGGGTCCATTTTTGGGCCAAACGCCAACAAGGCTAACACTGGCTCCTTCTGGGGATGAAATCCTCCCTGTGAGGTTTCAAGAACTACAAAACAATGCATTTCCTGTAAAAAACAAGATCAAATCTTCCTCCTAGCGTTGCATTGGGCATGGAGTCTATTTAGCATGAAATAAAAACTTGAAAAAACATATTTACAATACCAAGGCTTGAAAGCCTTAACTGAAATAAAGTTTTAAGAACAACCCATTGACTGGGCCATCAAATACATCTCCTCCTTCCTTTAATGCATCCCTTTTAAGAAAATAGTCACCAAACTGAAAATTGACCCTTTTTACCTCTTTATCAAAGGTTTCTTTCTCTTGGTCAATGTGCATATCAGCAAAATCATCAAAGATTTGCAAAATCCTATTAATTTGATCATCTACTTCAAAAAATTTCTAGCATTTGACATTATTAGGCAAAGATGGTCTATATTTCACCTCATCTCTGTATGCTTTTAGACTTGGATGTGTTGCTTGGAAGGTTTTGTACACTTGCTGAATGATAAGGTTTGCTTCATACTCTGTTGTGTCATTTGTGACCTGAAAAGTTAATATAAAAGATGAATCAATGCATTCTTGTGTGGGGGACACAAGGACTTCACCTTCCCTTGCAACTTCTTTAGAGCAAGCTCCTTCAAAGAACATGTCCCAAATTTGTGGGCCTTCTTCCTCGGTGACCTGGCAAACCGGTTTCTTAAGTTGCGTAGAGGCCAACTGCGATTCTTAAATCTGAAGAAAACAAACTCCAAAATTAGTGTCAACAACATAGATGGGATGATTGGTGGGATTCCTTTCATCACTGATTATATAAGCCAATTGAGCTTGTCTGTATAACCTCCTACTTTCACCTCCAAAAACTGTGATAGTAGCATAGGATAGATCATTTTGCAATGTTCCACCTAATCTCTTGATCCAACCTCTGGAAAGTAACATGAAAAACTTGGGGGGTACATCTTCTACCACAATATCCATCATCAATCTTTTCATGGGTAGTTGAGACAAAGTGATGGCTAGGTCCTTGATTAATCCTAGGCATTCCACTTTTCTAGAGTCAAAAGAAAAAAAGTCATGATAAGGCTTGGTAATGTCAAGACCCAATTTATCCATGATAGCCTTGGGCATTAGATTATGGCTGGCTCCAGTGTCCAGAAGGAAATTGTGAAGGATTTTATCATGAATAAACAGAGAAACATAGAATGATGGGGGGTTGTCTTCACAATTTTCAATCATTGGGCTAAGAATAACAATTGGTTGGTCATCTTGTAGATTTACATAGTCAGTGGAGGCTTGGATGGCTTTAGCCTCAAGAGCCTCAAGGATAGATTTCTTGAAGGACTCATTCTTCACTAGTTCAATCAGAGGCATAGGTATTCTTAGCTTCTGAATTTCTAATTTAAAACTGAAAGGAGAAGGAGACTTGTTAAGGCCTCTTACCTCATGAGCTGGAGCTTTGAGGATGATGGGATCAACTGCGGGTTGCTTTTGCTTATTATCTTGTTGTACTACAGGGACAACAACTCTTTGAATAGGAGCTTCCTTAACATTATTCATCTTTGACATTAGATTATATCTTTGCTGATCTTCGGTTTGTAGAACAACTTCATCGTCCCATTCTTGGCTGATCTGGTCATTGAATAACGACTTCACATAGGCAGCTTTGTTTCTTTGCAAAGTCTGCAACTGGTCATTTGCTCTTCTATATGGATTTGGATTTGGAGGAGCAAAGGTGTTAGGAACTCTTCCTTTCTCAGAGTGTTGCTCAATCTTTAATTTGGAGATCTTAGAGGCTAATGATTCTATCATCTTGGTCATTTTATCTATATTTGGATCAGAGGATGATGAAGAATCGCCCCTTTGTCTCCTTCTATCAACATTTCCCTTGAGCTTCTCAGCAACCATGATGTTTGATTCTACTTCCAAGGCTGCATCCTGCATATCAGCCAAAGAAGCACATCGCCTCTCCCTCAATAGTAAACATAAGTCAGAATCAAAGGCACTGGCATAAACGAGTCTAGTAGAGGTAGTGGTGGGTTTTACTTCAGCTGGTATCTTGATGTACATGCGATTAAATCTCTTATTAAAATCAGACAACAACTCACCATTTTCCCTCTTTAAGTTCCTATGAAAGGCCCAAAAATCGGGTCTACAACAAGGGGGATAACCATCCGGTCCGGACCTTGAAAGCATCTCCTTTTCCGTTTGGAATAGTGGCTCCAACTGGAGGTGATGGGACTAGTTTCCCAATCTATTTATGATGGTACACTAACGAGATTATGTTTTTCTTTTTAAAAGTTTATGGGGTGAATGCTTTATTCTAAATCTAATCTATCTGTTAACTAACATATGCAATTTTATTATAATGAAGGAAAACATCTAACTCTAAACCATCCTGGGAGTAACGCTTTACTTATGCGGTCTAAAGTAATTTCTAACAACAATTTGTAATAAAGATTATTCAATCACTACGAGAAAGGAATTTATTAAAAATGATTGTTTCGTATAAGAAATTAGCCGAAACAATTGTGATAAACATATCGCATAATGAGTCATTCATACACTCAGCATAAAAAGAATAGTTGTCATCGTACAAAAGTGCAATAATGACAACTGAACATTCAAGCTTTCATATATCAATAACTGAAAATAATTTATCACTTGGCACATAAGCAAAAAGTATTAGGAGATAAAAGTACCATTCATAATAGGTTCTGCTCATGAGCTTCAGCAATATAGATTTATCTTCAAATAATTCAATATCCACTAAGATTACAAAAGTGCATTTCAGTAGCATACATCAAACTTGGATATAAATAAATATCGTTCCATTCATTTATCAAAACCTCATCAGTGGGGGGCAAACTGCATGTTCTAAAGAATTGTTTTTGATAAAATTTTGGACCCCTCTCTAAATGCATGAGAGGGGTTGAAATACTACTCTAATAAAAACTAAAAATAAATATCACAAAAATATATGAGGAGGTTCAAAACGACCATCCTCATTTTAAGCAAAAATGAACTGAAATCAAACCAAAATTGTATCTATGCTAAATCATGCATTTGTTCTTTTAAGTTGCAAATATCCATCATGGGCTTCAAGAGCGTCGGTTGGGTGACCTCAGATTTTAATTGTCCTGTAAATACAGAATTGGCAAGTGTTGGCACTATCTTCTCGGAGGACGTTATGAGGCATTTCAGAGTCATCCACTAGCTATGTGGTTTTACCAGGAACTACCAGTAAGTATCCCAATTTAACTTGCTTATCTGTTTAATTGACTCTACCATTTCCTCTGCCGTTTGCTTCCACCTTTTTTGCAGCAACTATGCCTTTGGGAGGAATCCTGGAGTGGTCTCTGATATTAAATTTTCTTTATGAAAATTTTCGTTGATGCAGTCAATGACGCTGTTTGCTGCTGTTGTTGCCTCCTCCATCGCTTGCTCTGCTTCCTTAAGTTGTGCATCCCATTTCAGAAATAGCATTTCTTTGTGGGATTCATCAATCTTGGGCAATTCTGCACTTTTTCCTTCCTCTGATTTCTACTAATTCAAAAAGTCAGAAACTTTCTTAAAAACTAAATCATAATCAAAGTCATAAATCTATGACTTGATTTGTAATGTTATCACTTTTTTCGCAATGGGAATTCCATTGCAAGATCCTTTGGCAGAGTGTTTCTTCTTGTTGTAAGAGTTGGTCATTGACGGCAAGGGCTTCTGTGACGAATTCTTCAATTTTAGGGTTGTCTTTATGTAGTTCTATTGTGGCCTGTAACTATTGTTCTTTATTAGCTAGATTGTTTTGGTAATCCAACTGCATTTGTTGGAAGTCCTGTTGTAGTTTTGCCAATTGTATTTCTGCTTCTTGGCTGATGCTGGCCTGCTGTAGCTGTTATTCCAAAAATAGGATATTATCCTCCTTTTGTTTTAGTAGCATTTGAACTTCTGACACTTTACCAATGGTTGCAGAAGCATGCGCCCCTGCAATATGAGAGAGCCTAGTTAGGTTTTTTGTTGAATTGGTGGTTGGGTCTTGCCAAAGGACATCCAAAGGTTCAGCCTATCGAGAGAGTACAATATCTATTTCTCATTTCTTTCTTTGTCTCCTGACAATAGCCTTATGTTGCGGGCTATAAAATACATCCAGAGGAGGAATCTCCTCTATTTTTAGTACAATTTTGGACAAAGGAGCAACAAGAATATGCTCTGCGTCTTGAGTATTAATAACCTATTCTATTATAATCTCTGTGGCTTTCTCCCATGGGTTTATCAGTGGCTCTATACTTTGTTCCTCGATGTTGATTAGCTCATTAAAATTCTCCCACTCCTTTTCTAGATCTGCTATAATTGGCTTTGTTAGCTTTGCGTGGGGAGCGGGAGTCTTGGCCTATTTCGGGGACAAAACCTGCTGATCAGGCTTCTCTGTGGACTGAGCTATATCTTTGATTGACCCTTCACTTCTGTTGTGTTCACTCTTTGAATGCTTATTGGATTTTTCAGCTGATTCCCTTTCAGACTTTGATTTAGACTTCTCTTCTCCTGAACTTCCACTTATGTTAATACTGGGAGTAGGCTCCCTTATTGGTTCAATGCGCAATTTGTCTAATGGGACATTTGCCAACCTCTGTTCTCTGTAATGGTTAAACTCTTGAAGTTTTTCTTGGTCAAACTGAAGTTGCGCCATATGTAGAATCTCTCTGAGAGTGCTCTTCTGTTGAAAGACATCGTCGAAGATATCATCTTCTTTAGTAAACACTTTTATTTTGATCATCATTGTAGAATTCTTGATAGTATCCAAGGGATCGTATTGCCTCCCTCAGAACTTTGGTAGATGTAGATTTAGCATATTATCAACCTCTTTAAAAGCATGCCCTAAATCAAATAATGCAAAATCCCTGCAGACTACATGGAACTGAGGCCAAATGGCCTTCATAGAATTCTTGAGTTCTCTGCTCATTCCCCCAACACCACAGGTCTAGTAAGCTATTTCTCGGGCCATAAGTTTGTCGGGGAAATATAAAGGAAGCACATGAAGCGAGGCAATGCTCCAAAATACCCTAATGTATGTGAATAACTCCTCCAAACCACCTTCCCACAGGGAGAATGTCAATTTCAGCTTCTGGGGAGAATCTTGGGGCGTCTTTGTTATATAGCATTTTATGAATAGGAAGCATCACTCCATAACAAATCTTATAGAAATGTGGGACGAAATTGGATTCCCACAGTTCTTTGTGGTAGACTTGAATAGGTAGAGGGTTCTGTACTGTCCATTTCCACCCCATGATGGGAAAATCAGAGACGAAACAAATAGCATCCATGACGTAGGTAGCTAAAAAGAAGGGAGGGTAAAACCTTTGAGAAAAACTTCTTTTAGTTCGATAATTTAAAATAGTAGAAGCTAAATTATCCGATAAAATTTGGGCCCAATCCATTATGGTGGCATTGGTGGCCGCATCCAATAAAGGCAACCATTCTGATGAAAACTTATTGATATCTGGCTTCCCAAATAGTCTACACAACATTGCAGCAACAAAACAATAGGGAGAAGAGAGGGAGCCAATGGCATACATACCATTTTTATCCTTCTTTAATGGTTCCTCCTTTGCACACCAACTTTTTGTGCAGTTTGCCAAATCCTCGTTCTCTTTAGCGAAATTTTCCACAAACTGTTTGTTATAACTGGCCTGGGGTTTTGGCAGGTGATACATATGCCTCAAATTACTTGGGGTAAATGACCCCATGACCTCCTGGTTCCATGTCTTGAATTTCCTGTCAGATATATCAGCGGGGTCTATAATTCATTTTACCATATCCGTGTAAGGGAGTATCTTCGGTCTCGCTGCAATACAGTGCAGAAACGAGCATGCAAACTCTGTTAGTGATGCTTCAGATGAGCCACGTCCATCTGCCATAACTGTAACCTTCATAACTCTTGGGTTTTCTTCTTCTGACAGTCGTTACATGCCTTCCCAAGTAGATATCCTTGCTTCCTTGGTACAAGTGGTGTCTGTAAATAACAGAGTCATCTCTGATTTTTCAGATGCGGGAGCTTTGCCTTTCTTTCCCATTATGCTCTGCGTGCTGTTCTGCGTATTGCTCCTGATAATTGTAAGCAGAGAACAAAGAGACGATAAGAATGATGGTGAATAATGAACAACAATAATGTAACGGGAAATATTTTGATTTTTAAAATCATATCAAAGATATCACCTTACGTGAGATGGTCCTTTAAACCAGATTTGATTCGTTTTTAATAAATACCATCAATGGACCGTTAAGCTAACATTTAATGCTCATAACTCTTGCATCGAACGAAGGAAAGTACTATCATTGAACTCGTAGCCCTTAGATCTGCGATAAAGCGATTTTGTGATTTGCTTCGCAATATTGCAAAACCTATTATCTTTAACAACCATTTGTTTCATCGTGCGGCTGTGAGATGCGATTTGTGAGAAGCTTTATCGCATTTCACAATATTTGAGCGTTTGTATTAAATGGCGCTTCGGTTAATGAAATCTGCGATATGCGATGAGTTTATAAGACTTACGATCTCACATTCTCGCTTTTTCACATTTCGGAGAGCTTCTTGTGTAAAATATGTCCGCCATTACCCTTTTTGCGAGATGATGCTATCATTAAATAGCGAGTTTATTAAAGTTTTGCTTAGTACTTGAGATTTTCCATTTACAAGGATTTTTCCTAACTTTTGTGGTTATATAGCGTTTTTTCATAAGGAGGCTCAACATTTATAATGCTTTTTATGCGCATGAAGCATGAAAAGGTAAAAGTTCATATTTTGGGAATTTTGCTTTGATATCATGTTTTATTGAAAATAAAAAGGCAAACTTAAGTGTTAAGTTTTGATTTTTCAGAAGGGTCCCCATTTATTAATGTTATTGCTAACACTAATAAAGAGGGGGGTTTTTGATGGTCACAAAAATTGGCGATTCACTTGAAAGAACCAGTTATCTCTGATAGTTTTTTGAATTTTCTAAAACTTCTAAAATAGAAATATTTTTGGAAAACCAAACTTTATTGTAGAAATATAAGGTGCACAATACTATTTGCTAACAAAAACATCTTGTTCCATCTATCCTAATTCTGATTATCTTCTTCCCAAAGTTAGTCATTGTACTTATCAGTCATTACTTGGTTTATAAAGATAAAAACAAAGACATCTCCGTAGATAAATTTTAGGTGTATTCATTTGTCGTAGGTAGAGCCTCTGCTGCTAGCAAGCGTTCATAGCCTCCGTTGTCACTCAGAATTTTCTCAAGGTTAAAAAAAGAAATTTTCGAGGTAACCACAAACCAACCTTTTAAGTATAGGTTCTAGCCAACCTACACTTAGAGAGGGCTCTCTCTTTATAATTTAGCTTTGTTTTATGGGATATTAGGCTAGTTATGAATGCTTTTAAGGGAATTTTGGTTGGGTGTTGGGATTATAGGAACAAATGGATAGAACAAGGCCTTCAAGCCATTTGGCTATGGAGTCAATCAAAGAAATGGCTTAACTGGATCAGGTCAATTACTTCAGGGAAAACTCACAGGGCAAGGTAGCAAAACAAAAGGCAAATGCCAGGTTCAGATGGATGGATGAAATGGTATTAAACAGGGAGAAAGGGAAATGAAGAATCCTTTAACCGGGTTTAACATGCAGAATAGAGGGTGCTCATTAACAAGGAGCAATTAATAATTCTTTGTTAAATGGGTCACTGTGATGAACTATGAAAGCAAATGAGCATTTAAGAATTATGTAACTATGTTAGTCTAGAAGAAAACATTAAGAAAATAAACCATTTAAAACAAATTGCAGCAAAGCAAATTCTGAAATATCATTATTCATTTATCATTCAGATTTCATGAAAACACATATGATCATTAATAAACAGGAGGGAAAATAGTAAAGCACAAGAGATATAGAATACTTATTTGATTTTTGTTTGACACAAGTATCCTGTAAACTGTCTTAGTTTTATTCCTTGATCCAGCAAGCCATACAAATGTTGGTACAATAGCACTTCAATTCCAGAAGAAAATGTCTATAGAAATGTTGTAGAATCCACACTAAAATACTTCAAATGAAGAAGTATTTATACTAATTGTAAACTGAAATATCTTTAAAAAATATCAAGACTAGTTTCACAAATATCTCCAACTGTTTACATTAATAGAACTTAAATAAAAGACATTCAAAACTAATGAATCTATTTGGCACTATTTCTATGGATTTATGGTGACAAATAAGAGAGTGGAATTTGATAGAAACTCTTAGTTGATGATGAGGCATCCCAGTCACTAACTGCATCCTTCCTTTGTGCATTCTGCCCCATAAATTCTGCAAACTTAGGGTTCAATGATACGCTTGTTATCTCAATCCGTGATAGATATGTCAAAAGTGAAAGAGGTTTTTGTATATAAGAATTTTTTTGAGATAAATCTCTCTCAGTTTCCAAAAATTAAGCTCCAACTGTTCACAATATTCTCTGCAACAATATGTCAAAAACAGGACTTTGCACAAACTAAAAAATAGACTGTGAAGACATGCACTTATCTTCCTTTTGGTAATACCTGTGTAAACGTGAGATAGGTTTTTGTAGATTAGCTTGTTAGGAACAAAAACCTCCTCCAGTTTCTTGAAATACTTCTTGGATTGGCCACAAAAGTTTCTGTAAAACTATGACTTAAACAAGAAATTTCTGAAGAATGTACCATTTCTGCTCTGATTTCATCTTTTAACCTTAAATTCCTTTCAACTATTTTTCACTTTTACTTTGGATTAAATTCATTGTAGCTGGTGAAAGTGTTTTCATCTTTGTTTAACCCTTAATGTCTTCATGTTTAATTTTACTGTTTACTGTTTACTTTTTACTTTTACCGCTCTGTTTTTTCATCTGTCTTCACTTTGACATGAATTTGTATACTCTGTTTTGTAATTGTCTTCCTTGCTATTTATCTTCATGCTATTTGATTTACTTGACTTGGTATTCAATCTGATACTCTTTAATCCTGATACACTTTGACTGTTCTTTACTGTGTCCTTTTACCTTCAATGTGTAGTTTAGGTTTTTACTGTCTGTTTCAACAGTAAATCATTTAATTTCATGTTTCCTTTGCTTGTCTTTTTACTGTATGTTTTATCTTCCATCTTTGTTTGAATAGTTTTAATAACAGTCTTGGAGTAAACAGGTCTTATGACTACTATTAAGACTGTTTATCCAAGGCTGTGGTCTTCTGATCACCTGTAAAACAAAACAAACTGTTAAGAAAGCATTGGTTTGCAGAGGAGGTCGGAAAGGTTTCATTTGAGCTTGAGAGGTTTGTGGAGTGAGTCCAGAATGCTTTCCGGGAGGTAAACCATGCTCAAATAAGTTAACAGAGGCTTCAGGTGGCACATATGGGTTACGTAGGGTTGTACTGCACAATCAGGTGAAAACGAGCAAAACTAGGGTTTTTGTGTTTAAACGGGTAAATGGTTGATATTGGCGAGTAAGATTTGAATGAACAATGGACAATTTGTCATATGCGGAGAGTAGGAAGTGGGGGCGGTAACTGGATTTCATCACACCACTTTTGGGAGGCGAGTGGGTTTTAGGGAGGATCGTGCGATTCCACACATCTTTCGACACGTAACATCGACACTATTTTGGAAATTGCTCACATCGCACGCTAAAGGTCGACCAAAAGGCCCATGTGATACGGGTGATAGCCATCGGATCTGAGGGATCCGATTGGAGGGTGGTCGGGGTAATGATGTGACTGATGGATAACAGAGGGCGGGCCTGATATTAATTAAAGGAGTTAATCATATCGGGGTGATTTGATTGGTCACTGACTTATTAGTTAATCCTGGTGACTAATTAATCCTCATTTAGTATGGTGGGGTTTCGGGTTCTTAATTAAGCACGTATTGGTTAATTAATTCCGTTTATTGATTTTGTTAAGGTTATATTTAACCGCGGGATGGGATATGTAAATATTTGGGATTTTTATAATAATACTAGCGCAGGTGTTTTGTTTTTGGGGAGTTAAATAATAATACAAGTTAAAAGTAAATATGACTTTGTGGGAATTTAACAAGCGCTAAGATAAAAAGTTTCCGAAAGTGTATTTCATCATATAACATTTATAACTTAGGCTAAACGAATGTCAGGGTTTTGAGATATGGAAATGTTTTTAATTTCCCTAAGTAAAATAGGGATTTTACTTAGGAAAATATTTTAAAGGGGATGAATGAATTTATGAAGGGGTAAGTTTTGATGAAGGGGCTTTAGCACTTAGGCCTTACAAGTTATTGGGCCAAGGGTCCGGTCCCTCCAGAATTCAGAGAAATGATTTGAGCCCCTTTAATTTTCAGGTTGTTGGTGCCTTTAGTACTTATGGGAAATTAGTAAAACTTAAGGAAAAATGAGTGAGGAGGTTAATTAGTTTGACTTTTGTCTATGATGTAAATGTTTTCATTGTCATCCATACTTTATCAACTTAATGATGAAGGTGATCAACATGCTTTTATCCAACAATCATCACTATTCTGCAACCATTCTTCTACTTACCCACCTACTCATCCTACCATTTTTACTTCTCTTTATTAGGGTGCACTTAAACTAGAAAACCCTTATCAAAACTTTTTCTTTTCTGTTACAATAGAAATCTATCTAAATCTATCCTTATTACATCCAAGGGCTCAGATTAAACTGTTGAGCTCCTTTTATTCACTCTACCTATCTACTTATCTACCAAGATTAAACAGTTTGGTCAGATTTTATTCTCTATTACTAAGCATGAAATTCAAAAAATGAAATAGTCAAGTTTACACTGTTTGACCATCCATGGATTGTGGCAAAGGTAACAATCTGCACACAATCATTATTATGCAGAAAAGTAAATAGTAGTGGCATTTGGTCTTGCACACTTTCATGGTCTTTTTGTTTTTTTGGGTTCATATTCTTTCATTTTTTTGACCTTCTCTTATTCTTTTTGTCCTTTGATTTTTCTTTTAGGTCATACCCTTTTTACATTTTAAAATTTTTATAATATGGAAAAAATTTGCAGAAAGCAAAGGTATGTACATATTACAGAGTTAAAATCAGCCAATCATAAATTATGACACCTATTGGTATAGGAACCTAACAGCCTCGACAGGGTTACCTATTACCCAACAATGATCTAATAGCCTACTTAAGAAGTATGCAATTTTCAAAGGTAAATCCGCATCTACACTTATTGCTTTTTCTTTTCTTTTAATTCTTAATGAACAATGTCTTGGTTTGGTAGTCAAATTTAACAGTGCCATTCACTTGATTTATAACTTAACTGAACAAGCTGGCTCGTGATGAGACCCCTTGTCTTTTGATTGAAACAATATCAAACCATTACCTTGTTTTGGTATGCAGTTTGGCAATGTCAGTTAGTTATAATCTTTATGATCATGATAAGCCGACTCTTGATGAGACCTCTTATTCTTTAAGTTTATAGTGCATAAATGGATTATTCTTTGACACTTGCAATTTCTTGAAGTGGGGAGGAAGTCATTGGCTCCTTGAGAGTTCTTCTGGATGACAATTGTAGAGTTTTAAAAGTTGCTGTTCTGTAGAGAATCTTTGTCTTGTTATTGATGATTTTCATGACTAATATGAAGCAAACTCCTACTAAAGGTTGTTTTTAATCAAAACTTGTAAATTTGAAACAAAAGAACAAGTAAAAACTTCAAAATTATAGCACTTGACCGTATTTTTCAAAAATAAAGATTCATTTTTCTAAACACTTCCATTTATACAAGCGAAAAAACAAAATTGACAAGAGACACTACTCTTTTTCATGGAAACCGTAGGTAAACATTTTCAACCTGTTTTATTATCAAAAAGAAAAATAAGCTAGAAATAATAATTTACAAAAATAGAAGAGGTCATCTTTTATGGAAAGTATTTTTTAAGAATCTGCCCATTAACAGGTAAAGACACTCTTTTCCCTGCTAAGTCTTGTAACATGAAAGTCGATGGACTATGATTTCAACAATTTGGAATGGTCCAAGCCACATCCATTGGAATTTAGTATGTTTGCCTTTTTCTTCATGGGCTTTATCCCATTTCAATATTAAATCTCCAATTTGAAAATCTTTTCTAGATACCAAGTTGGAATCAAAAGAAGCCTTTACTAATTGTTGATGATGTGCATGAGTAATTCTGGCCTATTCTCGTTCCTCTTCTAGCTTAGGAATCTGCAATTGTCTTAGTTGCAAGGATGAGGAAGGAGTTTCTTTGATGAACTGAACTAAGGCTAAAGAAGGAATAGCTAGGTGTGTTGATAGGACCACTTCTTTCCCATAAACTAATTTAAAAGGAGAAGTGCCAATGGAAGTTTTCTGAGTTATTCGATCTGCCCAAAGAGTGTACATCAAAGACTTATGCCAATTTCTATGATTTTGATCGATAGTCCGTTTAATGATTCTGATCAAGTTTTTGTTTGTTGATTCGGCCAACCCATTCCCTTGCGGGTAATAATTGGCAGAATACTTAAGTTTAAAGCCTCTTTTGAGCTCAAATTCAATCATAGCATTACTAGAAAAATATGATGCATTATCAAACATTAAAGTCGAAGGTAAGCCAAACCTGGTGATTATGAATTAATCTATAAAATCGATGATATTTTCAGAGTTGGCTGTCTGGAGAGGAACTGCTTCTACCCATTTACTAAAGTAATTGATAGCTGTAAAGATGTACTTATGCTATTTAGAAGAGTGCGGAACGATCTCACCTATTATATCTAATCCCCATTGCTCAAATGGTTGATCGATGTTGACCGACTGTAATGGCAATGATGGTTTCCTCAGTCTTCGAACAGCAGTTTGACAAATCTGACACCTTCTTACATAGTTGTGTGCATCCTTAAATAATGTTGGTCAGTAGTAGCTTGTGCGCAAGATTTTGTGTGTTGTCACATCTCCTGTGTAATGTCCACCTGCTGGTCCATCATGAAGTTCCTGCAACACTTTTTCAGCTTTAGATTTCTCAAGGCATCTAAGAAGAACAAAATCATAATTCATCCTAAAGAGTACCTCATTTACAATTTGATATTTCTTGGCTTTTAATATCAGGGCTCTTTCCTTTGTATGTTTCAAATGTGGAGCATATCCATTCTTTAGGTAAAACATGATATCAACATATCTTGATTCAATATCGTTTAGGCTTACCTCATACATTTGTACCTCACGATCAGGAGACTGTATTTATGATATGTGCGATTCTCCAGCCAACATCCTGCAAAAACCTTGACCTTTTACAATATTTGCTGGCTTGATTTTAGCGTCATATTCTTGCAGGGCTGTGACCCAATTTACTCTCTTTTCACCCACGTCCTTCTGTACCAAAAGATTTTTTACCGCTGGAACTGACACTATTATTTTTGTATGGGTCTTGAGAAGAAAGGGTCTAAAGTGTTTGATCGCTTTGAAAACAACATAAGCCTGTTTCTCAATGTCAGAGTAATTTAATTCGGCTCCTTGCAAGTTTGAACTGAAAAAGGCAATTGGGGATTCTGCTTTATCTTGATTGGCTTGCGTGAGTATTGCATCATATGATTTCTCAGAGGCAAATGTATACAAAATGAAGGGATCAGAAAAGTTTGGAGTTGCTAGAGATGGGGCATTTATTATTGCTTGTTTAATCAGGTTGAACGCTTCATGTTTTGCCTGACCCCATTTGAAGAGAGATTTTTTCTTGAGCATTGCTTGGAGAGGTGACACAATTCTTGAGAAGTCGGGGACAAATATTTTAACGAAATTGATTTGACCAAGGAAGGATTGCATTGCTTTTTTGTTATGGGGTAAGGATATCTCAGAAATCTCCTTAATCCTATTTGGATGAATATGGATTCCAGATTTAGACACTATGAATTCGAGAAGCTTTCCTTCACTTAATGCAAAAAAATACTTTTTTGGATTAAGTGATATCCCATACTTTTGACAATGTTGAAAGATCTGCTTTAAATCTCTGAGGTGACTAATACGTTTTTTAGAATACATTGTTATGTCATCTAAGTAAATCACCACTGACTTATTTACTAATCCTTTAAATGCAATATCCATGGCCCTTTGAAATGTGGCGCCAACATTAATCAGTCCAAATGGCATCTTTTGATATGCATATGTGCCCCATTTCGTTCTGAATGTTATCTTCAATTAATCATCCGGATGGACTAAAATTTGGTTATATCCTGAGAAGCCATCTAAAAAGGACATTAATTCAGACCCTGCAACTGATTGTAATATCTGTTCCATAGGTGGTAATGGCAAATTGTCCTTTTGGCAGGCTTTATTGAGATTTATAAAGTCAATACAAATCCGGATGTCTCCATTTTTCTTTTTGACTGGTACCAGGTTGGAAACCCATCTAGAATGTCGAACAAGAAAAATAATTTTGGCTTTCAATAATTTATTCAGTTCAGCCTTAATCTGACTCTCCAGATTAGGATGGATTTTCTCAGCTTTTGCTGGACTGGTTTTTCGTCAGTGATCATTGGAATTGTATGCTGTATGATTGAAGTATCGTAAGTTTTGAGGTCATCGTAATTCCAGGCAAAGACACTTTTATACTGCTTAAAAAGTCAAATGAAGGCTGATTTTTCTTCAGGAGTTAGACTAAGACCTAAGTTTATATTCTGCGGCTTTATGTTAGTTCCTAGATTCACTAATTCATATCTCAGAGTTGAACTCTGAAGTTTTGAATTGGTGGACCTTTTGAATCTGTCCTTTAAATCATATAGGTCTTCCAATTTGACTACAGATTTGGGTATAGCATTATTGGTGCTTCCTTGTTGTAACTGCTTGTCATGTTAGTCTTCATCAATTATCTGATTATTGTAAGAACCTTCTGAAGTTAGAAAACTTACAATATCAGGATCATCATTAAAAACTGTCCAGTTGGCAACATTATCCGGGATGGAGGGTCTAAAGTTTAATTTGATTGAGAATCTGTCTGGACTATATTCTTCTGAGGGAGTAAGCTTGGAAGCTACATTAGCCAGGAGGTCAGCACTAGCATTTTGGAGTCTGGGAATAGATGAAATATTAAATGCTATAAAGTGTGCAGTCAGGTCTTGTACTAATGATTGATAATGCTTTAAGTGACATGATAGACAATGTATAGTATTTCTTACCTACTTGATAACAATCTTAAAATCCCTAAAGACTTGTAAGTATTTGATGTCAAGTCCGATTTCCTTGTATAACCCTTGAACTAGAGCTTCATATTCCACAATATTATTTGTGCAATCAAAATCGAGTCTACAGGTTAGCATGGTTTTCTCTCCTTCTGGACTAATTAATATACAACCTGCTCTTGCTCCATCATTAGACTTAGAACCATTGAAAATAATTTCCAAAACAAAGATTTATTTACAGGCCTATCTACAAAATTAATGCATTTAGAAGTATCCGTTTGAGAAAAATTTTCTATCTCAAATAAAACTGAATTTTCTAAAAAAGGTGAAGTATGAGAATTGAAATCCCTAAGAACGAATCAACAGAGTAGTTTTCAATTATATTATTGCTATATGCTATAGGTTCATTTTCTCCCTCTAACTTTGTTACTATGTACTTTTGGTGTCTTTCTCGCTCAACCTTTATTTGATTTGGTTTACCATTGTAAGGGAGCCACATGTGTGACCAGTCGATTGCAAAATAACCGTGAAGCTTTTTTGACCAATCCATGCTAAGAATTAATCCATAAAACTCAGGAATATCTGCAACAAGAATATCAATGACTTGACATACCTTTGGATTCGATGAAAGCCTTATGGTCACTTGATTAAGTTTGCCAATAACTTCAACTTGAGACCGGTCCAACTGCACTATGCGTACTGCAGACTTTTGAGGTTGGACATTTAACTTTGCACAAACTGTCTTAGAAAAAATGTTAGATGAAGCACCAGAGTCTACCAAACAATTATGCAAATTTTTATTGAAAACATCAAAAGTAAGGAGGAATGGAGGAGTATGGGACTTTTACCTTCCTCCAATTAAAGCGATGTCATTTGGATCGACTTTATTTGACATACCAGTTGGAGGTCTTCCCATTTCATGAGTAGCTTGTGAGATTACAACGATGAGTAGAGGTGCAATAGGTACTGCATGCAACTCTTTCAAAAGTAATTTCTGTTGATGCTTCAATTTACTCATCTCATGAAAAGTAATGTTGGCCCTAATCTTCTTCGTGTCTTCAACAATATTATACTCCATTTCATCGAAAATGATAAGCGTTTTAGATGGAGTCGATGAATCAGATTGGGTTGGGTTTGTCTGAGTCGCCTTTGGTGATGATTTCTTAACTGCGATTTTATTTTTGGAAGCTGGGCTTGGGTTTTTTTGTTTAGAATTGGATTGTGGAGCATCGAGTTGATTTCTATTTCTGGTAGTCACTGGTAATGCGTCTTGATCTTCTTCATCGGGAAGAATGAAGTCCCAAATACCTTGTAGTTATACAACCTCATCATTATCAGAATTTTCCTCATTTGAAACTTCCTCTTCTTCCCCTTCTGATTTTGCGTTTATTATAGTGGTGGGAGGCTTCGAATCAGTTGAAGGATTCTTCTTGAAAGGTTTCTTGGAAGAGGTTTTTGCCACTTGTTTCTTAATACCAACCATTTCATTGGACATGGTTTTTAAAACTTTTTATAACCCTTCCAAGTTGAATGGGTCCTTTGATTGTTTTTTCTTAGGTCCATCTCTAAAGGCAACCTTTTTAGATTTTCTTTTATCTACAACGCTTTTCTTTTCTAAAGCTAAGATACGTTTTTCCACCGCTATCGCTTCTTTCTTATTTTCAGCCAATGTTGGCTTGGCAGCCCTATCTACAAAGGTTTCTATATTCGAAGGTAAGACATATATATACCATTCACTTCGAACCTCTTCACTAGGTTTAGACGTGGTAGGAATCTTATTTAAGAGTTTATTAAATCGTGAGTTGAAATCTTTGATAGGTTCTCTTGATTCAGTTTTAAGATTTGAGAGGTCATTGATTAATGTTGCTGTAGACCTATTGTCACCGAATTTTGTCAAGAATTTCTTTTGGAAAATGTTCCAACTAGTAATGGGTCCTGATGGTAATGAAAATACTAGGACCCAGCTGCTCCTTGTAAGGTATCTGGGAAAAGCCTAACAACAATGTCTTCTTCATTAACTCCATTTAAACTTATTGACAACATAACATTGTTTATGTGTTCTTCTGCTAGTACGCCTGTATCTGGGTTAAATTGTGGCAACCATTTTTTGGGATGAGCTGGCAATTGACTCAAAGGTGCAAGCATTATGATTGCCCCTGGATTGTTCCATGGTCTCTGTGCCATTGTTGAGATACTAACAGAGGAAAGCGCAGATGAGGTTACAAGTGGTTGGGAAAATGATGTTGAAGTTCTAGTACCTTATTGAACAACGATATGGAGTTGGGGGGTGGATGGTTGACTTTGCAATGGATTAGATGAAATGGATGATGATTATGAAAGAGTCTCACTATCAGACCCTTCTGGTGTCTTCCTTGCTCTTTTCCTTTTAGGTAGAGGGAATTCTGTTGGTTCAATACCAAGCTTTTCACTCTGTAATCTGATAAGAGGATGGAAAGGAATGTATTGCAAAGTCACACTGCCTTGTGATAACTTAGACTTCTATGGTGATATGGTAAATCCTTGAAGTTTATGAATTAAAGATTGAACTTCAGGAGGTTCAAGAGTGGATTTATCTGAAATGTTCAGGTTTTCAGCAGTGGTTGTTGTTTTCTCAGCTTCTCGCTTAGAATTTGGAGACTCAGAATGCAATGGAGAAGTCCGGGGAGATGTTGAGGGCGATTTACTCTTAGAATGTATTATGGATTTAAATTTTCTCACCATTCATAGTTCATGCCCTCCTTCTAGCGCCAAATATGTTGAAAGGCCCGAAAATTGGGTCTACAACAAGGGGGATAACCACCCGGTCCGGACCTTGAAAGCAACTCATTTTCCGTTTGGAATAGTGGCTCCGACTGGGGGTGATGGGACCAGTTTCCCAATCTGTTTATGATGCTACACCAACGGGATGATGCTTTTCTTTTTAAAAGTTTATGGGGTGAATGCTTTATTCTAAATCTAATCTATCTATTAACTAACACATGCAATTTTATTATAATGAAGGAAAACATCTAACTCTAAACTATCCTGGGAGTAACGCTTTACTTATGCGATCTAAAGTAATTTCCAACAACAATTGGTAATAAAGATCATTCAATCACTACGAGAAAGGAATCCATTAAAAATGATAGTTTTGTATAAGAAATTAGCCGAAACAATTATGATAAACACATCGCATAATGAGTCATTCATAGACTCAGCACAAAAAGAGTAGTTATCACCGTACAAAAGTGCAATAATGACAACTGAACATTCAGAATTTCATATATCAATAAATGAAAATAATTTATCACTTGGCACATAAGCAAAAAATATTAGGAGATAAAAGTACCTTTGGTAATAGGTTCTGCTCATGAGTTTTAGCAATATAAATTTATCTTCAAATAATTCAATATCCACTAAGAGTAAAAATGTGCATTTTAGTAGCAGACATCAAACTCAGATATAAATAAATCGTGTTCAATTCATTTATCAAAACCTCCTCAGTGGGAGGCAAACTACACGTTTTGAAGAATTGTTTTTGATAAAATTCTGGAACCTTCTTGTTACACAAAAATATCGTCACCTTGATTATTTGCAGTCAGTATGGGTCTATCACCACCTATACCAGCCTCCTA
>APFE031145940.1:5079-41829 GCA_000404065.3 Pinus taeda
ATGCATTGTTTGCATTATCGTAGAAGATCTTGGTACTACTTCACAATTGTCTTTGATTTAGGAGGAACAAGTGTAGAGGGAGATCATGGTTGCTAATCTGGATGATGATTGACATATGATGCTGATGACTATCATAGTCTTTTCTTAGAAATTTAGTCTCTATGTCATGTATTTATTTTATTATCAAGGTCATGTAATGGCCTATTTTTGTTCCCCCACTATTCCTGGGATGGATGATGTAATGTTGTTGTGTTATCATGTGTAAACTTTTGGTGTATTCCCACTTGGTTGGGTGGATGAGTCAATATTGGTATATCCCCACTTGCTTGGGAGATGGATGTATGTATGAATCTTTGGTGATAGGAAGGTAATTTATAGAATCATGTTATTTCCTGTAGAACATCTTTTTGCAGACCTTGCCTACAGTCAGGGGGAGCATGGACAACACAGCAGAGCAAAAGATTTCAGCATGTACTCAGGGGGAGCATCACCCTTTGCCCTTGATGACAAAGGGGGGTAGTGGCTTGGAGTGACTTGGGGTTGCCATCAAGTCCAAAGGGGGAGATTGTTGGCATTATGACACAAGTTTGGCACTATGACACAAGTGTTGTCCTTGATGGCAACTCACTCAAATGACGGATCACAATTCAGGCTCTCAGAATAAAAGAAAAAGAGATATACACAGTTTCCACTTAACCAAGCCATGTATACACGCGGGATCGCCGATCAAAAGTCGCATACGCGTATGGACACACTTTCATGCACGAAAAAGTGCGTACATGTGGGAAAACTTATTTTTAGTCCATGGTATTTGGTCCTTGGTATTTGGACCTATGGTTTTGGACCATGGTATCTTGTCTGAAGTGTTGAACCCAGGTACTTGGACCCAGGTATTGGTTCTAAGTGGTTTTGGACCATGGTATTGAGTAAGGATTAAGACTATAAAAGGGGAAGGAGATCATTAGGAAAAGGAACTCACTCAAGGATTGAATATCTTATGAAGAGCAAGATCTAGAATACTAGTCATTAGGTTATGGTGCATAGTTGGATCTGAACCTAGGAGGAGCCTGAGCATTAGAAGAAGGATAAGTTCTATTGATGGGTCAAGATCTTAAGGCTTGAATTGTAGTATCTTTGTGTGATTTTTATCTGTTATATTTGGCGCATGAGTTGATCTATAAATCTGATAATATGGGCACAACTGATGTCTGAATAATTGAAAAGGGTAAATTATCTTTTATAGATCTGTACGCAGGTTTAGCACAGCAAAGATGCGTATACACGCTGGTTCAGTGATTCAAAGCAACATATAAGCTTGTTTGACTTAATACAGAAGCGTATGCACACAGGTTTCACATATTGAAGTAGCGTACGTCTCACAAAATGTGTTTTAGCTACTTTTATTTATTGCTGCAGTGTTTTGGGTTCAGGATTGGTGTCTGGTTACTGTTACTGTATTCTGGTTATAGCATTCAGAGAAGTGGTTGATTGATTCAGTTTTGGTTGGTGCAAAGGGGATTGGTTGATGCAGATATATTTGATGTTTGATTGATGTTACTTATGGATCCAGTCTGAAAATTTATGAAAGGTGGTCCTTGGGAGTAAAGCGAAGGTTGTAGCCTTCTGTAGGTCAACACTTACATACTAGTACATCAGCTAGTACAAGAGCTAAGGGGTAGCTCCCTTCCAGGAGAAGCTGGAGAACGAGAGAAGGTTGTAGCCTTCTGTAGGTAGAAGCTTGCATACTAGTATAAGACTGCACTGGTATAAAAATATTGTAAAAAGAAGTTTCTTATTAACAAGAAGATAGAGAAGCATTGCAGCAGGTGGTTTTCACCCACATTGGGTTTCCACCTTATATCTTGTGTTCATATGTGTGATGATATGTTCTGTTTACTGCACCTGTTTACTATCCTTATGGTTAATGAAGTTCAGATGCACTGATTAAAGATCAAATAGATTAATTAAATATTAAGTTTACTGAATATACGCTAGTTGCTGCAGACACATTTTCATGTATACGCCGGTTTCCATATCTGAAGTAGCGTATATCTAAGTTTGAAAATGAAAAAGTATTTGACTTGATAATACTGATTCACCCTGCCTCTCAGTATTATTTCCAATAGTGGGAACCCAAGGATCATAAGGCCCTTAACTACTTAAGGCCCAAATACCCATGTCTCTACTGTGGAAAAACTCCTAATCATGTCCATATCAATCTTGTATGACAAAGATAGATTTAAAGAATACATGTTGTGTTCATGGTCCTAATCATGGCCCTTTAGCTCAAGAAACCCATGTTAGTGTCCCTCAATTTCTGCCTTGACCTTGGTCTCAAACTCATCCCTAGTTCACATAGCTTCATATTATCCCTAGTGCACAAAACCCCATATCAATACCCATATCCCATGTTAAGAATGATGATATCCTATACAAAGTATGTTTTGTAGTTTGAGGCCGTATTCATCTCCCTTGTTGCCTAGAGACTTCATTTAGAGACTAAGGGCCTTATTTTCCTAATGCAGGAGCATTTGACCCTTTTCTTACTTAAAGAGGAATCCGAAGCCGAGCGAAGAGTACGTGGATAGTCGGGTTGAATCGAAGGAGAAAATATGGGAAATCTGTTTTAAAACAGATATGAAACAGATTTGAAGCGGATTTGATGAATATAGTATCTGCCATGCATGCATGATGGAGCTTTCGTTGGAGAAAATTATGGATCAGATCTTTCCGATCTAACATCTCTTGTGTATATATATGTAACCGAGATAGAAAGGCGATATATAGAAATACAGAGAGTGATATATAGATGTTTTTGAGAGTGAGGAAAATGTAGTCGATTGTGAGCTTGGTTTTAAGGCTGAAATGCCTTATCCTGGAATGTAATTTGTTCTGTATATATATGAAACGTGTTCTAATATTGTATGTGCTTGTGTGTGTTTATAATTGAGCAAATCTTGTGTTGTAAGCTTGATCGACCACCGATCACTTACAGGATTGATGGCGATCTAAAAATGTTGTTTAATTATTATATATGGAAATCGATTATAGTTGCGTGTGTATAATGCGGTTTAAGCTAATGTTGAATCGCAATAGCTGAAGGTTCTTGAACAGAGAGACATCGGATCGAACCGAGAGATGTTCACCTTGTAATAGATCTCGGGCATGAATGTTATAAGTTTTTGTTCGAAGTTAAATTGAACCCAAGAAATATCATAACATTGCAAATGCGATCACTGATTGGTATTATATCGGTGGATGCAAATGTTAAATAAGGTTTGATTAATGTGGAATCGGGATTACAGAGTTCGGCAATAATCAATCGCATTGAAATGTCTGACTGTCAATTATTGTGAATGCCGATTTCCGATTCCGATTGAATCAGATTGGGAGGTAGGAGATTTGGATTGGAGCGGATTTTACATGGTTCTCGTATAATTGCGTTATGCGTGGCGTGGGGTATTAAGAATTCACACATATATTGTTTTTATATTGTTTATCTCCTATGTATGGATGTTTGATTTTAATGAAGATCCACGGTTGTAATTTAAAAAGTTATATTGAAGGCTTCCGAAGAGACTTGTGGGCCATAACCCACAGGCCCAGGTTCGAATTTTTACATGAAAAGAGATTTTGGCATACCTCAAGATTTCTTTTCATCAAGTGGTATCAGAGCGGGGAAAGGATTTCCTGCGAGAAGGGAGAAGAGTGAAAATAGAAGGAGCAGAGATACAGTTGTTGAAGACTGGAGAGTTTATGGTCTCACTATCATGTAGAGAGCGACAGTGAAAAGTGAGAAGATTTGCAGCAACCTAGAGCAAGGTGTGCTCAATTGGTTCCAGAGGAGAGAACCAGAAGGATGCCAAAAGACCGAGTGCGGAGGGCTTGTTGAGGTATCATGTAACAGAGAGGAGACTGTTACTGCAGAGGTTGGTTGTAGCTCACAGAAGATCATGAAGGCAGTTCCATTGAAGATATACAATGGGTAGAATTGCTGAGGACCAGGGGAAGTATATGACCAGGAGGTCATCAATATTTTTTTTACCTTTGGAATCTGATGGAGGAGCATCTGACCGTTTTCTTAATTAAAGAGGAATCCGAAACCGAGTGAAGAGTACGTGGATAGTCGGGCTGAATATAAGGAGAAAATATGGGAAATCTGTTTTAAAACAGATATGAAACAGATTTGAAGCGGATTTGATGAATATAGTATCTGTCGTGCATGCATGATGGAGCTTTCGTTGGAGAAAAATATGGATCGGATTTTCCGATCTAACATCTCTTGTGTATATATATGTAACCGAGATATAAAGGCAATATATAGAAATACAGAGAGTGATATATAGACATTTTTGAGAGTGAGGAAAATGTAGTCGATTGTGAGCTTGGTTTTAAGGCCGAAATACCTTATCCTGGAATGTAATTTTTTTGTATATATATGAAATGTGTTCTAATATTGTATATGCTTGTGTGTGTTTATAATTGAGCAAATCTTGTGTTGTAAGCTTGATCGACCACCGATCACTTACAGGATCGATGGCGATCTAAAAATGTTGTTTAATTATTATATATGGCAATCGATTATAGTTGCGTGTGTATAATGCGGTTTAGGCTAATGTTGAATCGCAACACCTGAAGGTTCTTGAATAGAGAGACGTCGGATCGAACCGAGAGATGTTCACCTTGTAATAGATCTCGGGCATGAATGTTATAAGTTCTTGTTCGAAGTTAAATCGAACCCGAGAAATATCATAACACTGCAAATGCGATCACCGATTGGTGTTATATCGGTGGATGCAAACATTAAATAAGGTTTGATTAATGTGGAATCGGGATTAGAGAGTTCGGCGATAATCAATCGCATTGAAATGTCCGACTGTCGATTATTGTGAATGCCGATTTCCGATTCCGATTGAATCGGATCGAGAGGTAGGAGATTTGGATTGGAGCGGATTTTACATGGTTCTTGCATAATTGTGTTATGCGTGGCGTGGGGTATTAAGAATTCACACATATATTGTTTTTATATTGTTTATCTCCTATGTACTGATGTTCGATTTTAATGAAGATCCACAGTTGTAATTTAAAAAGTTATATTGAAGGCTTCCGAAGAGACTTATGGGCCATAACCCACAGGCCCAGGTTCGAATTTTTACATGAAAAGAGATTTTGGCATACCTCAAGATTTATTTTCATCATTTCCTCACATGACCATTAGAAAAGCCTTGAGGCCCATTTCTACAGTCCAAGGCATTTTAGGGGAAACCATATTCCACGTAAAGGCCATATATACTCATTTTCCAAACTTTCCAAATGAGGACCACCATTAGTATACATAGATAATATGTATTCAATATATGTGTGTTGGTATATATACGAGGTATAAGTATAAATATATAAGCTACAATATATAAGAATAATATGTCTCTCTCTCTCTCTCTCCTCTAAATATATATAATATAGATATATGATTTTGATATGTATGTCGGCATATATATAGCAATATATATACTCCCATATATTATGTTTATATTTGTACTAGTATATGTACCAACATACATTTAGTAGTATATATATTGAATACATAATGTGTTGATATACTAATGGTGGTCCTCATTGGGTAAGCACACTACATAGATAGATTAACATATTAATATTTTAGTTTGGGTTATAAGAGCATCCTAAATTGGTATATTTTAATCCTTTAATCATTATATTAATTCATCTATTAAGAAAATGTTATGTGGTTGTCCCTAAGATGCTAGTGGTTTCCCTTACATCATGGTTAGGGACTTAATATAAATTATTAACATATCAAACCTCTAATGGTGTCTTGATTACACTTGTAGGATAAATATTCCATTTCTTGTGTGGTGGTCCTCATTTTGCAGGTTTGCCCAATGAGGATAACCAATAGTAATTATCATATATATATATATATATATATATCATGTCCTTATGAAAGCATCACTTAGACCATTTTCTGAAATACAAGATATGTTTATATTGATTTTAATTCTTATTTCTTAACACAATAAGTCGACAATATTTTTAAGTAACTTTTTTCCCTCAAATTCCCTTTACCAAAAATTAAAATGCCATGCATAAATGACAAGTGGTTACCTTAATGGATTTCGTAACTTGTACATCTCTGAATAATCCATTTTTCTTTGCTTCAACAATCAGTCTACTAAGCATTTCTGCTATAAAGAGGAATAAAAGTGGTGACAAGGGGCGTCCTTGCTTGAGACCCCTAAATTTCATGAAGAACCACAAAGGAGAGCCATTTCTTGGCACTTCAAATTTTGTAGATTCAACACACCCCATAATACAATTAATAAATTGAAGTCATAAACCTATTTGAAAAAAAATTAATATGAGAAAGATCCTTTTCATTTCCTAATGTGTGTTTGAACGGTCAATTTTCATAACTATTATGGGTTGTTTTATAATTTTTATTGAGTGAAACCCCTCCTATGTTTCCCAACAACGTCATGCATTTAATTATTAAAAATAAATTGAAATTTATCCTCTAAAATGGAATTACATAGTGTTTGTTTCATTTTGTTTCCAATGGGCTTTGAGAAAATATTGTAGATAAGATTGCAAAGGGATATTGTTATGAAATCATCAAAGGTGAAAGGTCGTTCTTTTTTGAAATAAGTGTTATAAAATCCACTAATATCTTTCCATTTCATCTTCCTTCCTAAATCACCCTAAGAAACCCATCCTCTAAGAAGACATAGAATCCTAAGAAGAATTCCATAATCCAAGCATCGAGTTGTGGAATTTTAGCCAACCAAAAAATTTCGAGAACATGTTTTAATTCTTCTAATTGTTACCTATAACTTTGTAAATTGATTCATCACATCATTAAAGAATATAGGAAACAATCTAACTACTTTCATAATCTCTCCTATATTAGCTACATCAGTCTCCTTAAACAAGGATTGGAAGTGTTGTTTTCTTACATGGCAAATATCCTTAAAGGATGAGACCCGTGAACCATATAGACCTATCAATTCCAAAATATGGTTGAATTCCCTTCTATAGGAAACATATTTTTGAATAAAATTCATACTATTATCTCCTAAAAAAACAAATTAGATCGATTTTAAATTTCCACTTAGTTTCTTCCAACTTCAGAAGGAATTTATTTTTACCTTAAAGGTATTTTAACCATTCATCCTCATCATCATTGAAATCACCACTGTTATTTTGGTCAAAAATCTCCTATATCAATTCATCCACAACCTTCAAGTCTTTTTGGTGTTCTTTTTCTTATGCATTTTCCCGAACTACAACCACAATCTTGACTCTAATCAAATTGTTAGGGAATTGAAGCATTGTAGATTCATCGGTAAAAATTGTATACTTTATCGAATTGCTTAGAATCAATTGTCTAAAGCGTTCTTCCAAGATCCAAGAGTAATTAGACTTAAAAGGAAATGAGGCATTTTGATTTGCCACCTCAAATTAAAACAAGGTAAATAGATGGTTATGGTTCCCATCAAAACCTACCAAATGATTTATATCTACAAATATCCTCAAGCGTCTTCTTAGGAACAAGAAAATGATCCTGTTTTTCCAAAAAACAAACCTTTCTACTTTTGGAATTTCACCAAGTTGAAACCACCTTAATTGATTCAAAATCCATCAATATCCAGTCTTCAAATACATGAATGATTTTTTTTCTAGTGGATCTAATCTAGTAATTTCACCCTAGTATTCTCTTGAATTCAAAGTAAGCTTTGAGTCAACTCCTACGATCACATTAAACCACTCAAGATTAATTAATATTTAATTTTTTTCTATAACTATAACAAGTTTTTATATGGAGCATACAACTTCATAAGTTTGAATAGCTCATCTATGCCCTTGGCCCTTCCTTCAACCATAATCCTAGAAATGAGACAGATAAAATTAGTACCCTCAAATATGTCATTCTAACTAGTTACTAGGCCATTAGAGAATCCTTGTGCATCCATACCACAAATTATTTTATCCTTTAAGATAGAGGAAAGAAACTCAATTGCGTTAGTCCCTCATACATTGTCTCTTGGAACATAATCACATCCAACCTACACATAGAAAGCAATACTATGAGTGATAAATAAAGTAGGAAAACCCCCTAACCTGCTAATGCTAAAGGAAAATAAATCATGATGTAGTAGCCTTCCTAGGGTTATGTACTCTAAGTATCCCTTGTATAGTCAATTATTTTTCGGCTTTTAACTCCCCTAAGGTCTTCAATTTTTATTTTGAGATATATAGTTTTATGCCAAGTGGGTCCTATTTACAGTGCATCAAACCTAAAGAAACCTTGATCCTTTCTCCTTCATTTTCAAAGCTATATTTCCTACAGGAAAAATGACATAGGTGATAAATAATTTGATTATGTAAGTATCCACAACTTTCTCAACATTATTGAGTGGTCACCCTTAATGCAACTATAGAAGGGCATTTGAAACCACACTAAAAGATTGACAATTATCCAACTTCCATTAATGAAATAACACTCGGTATAAAATCTATTTGAAGCTTCCCCTCCAAAACATCTCCTTTAGGTGATAGAGGCTCTTCATTAGAAAAAATAAGAGGTTGTGAATCCAAAGAAAGAGACTCCTTACCTTTATATGCACCAACAAAAGTTGACTCCTTATTAGACTCCCCCTTTTGAATTGAGAAGTTTTGTCTCTAATTAGGGAGAGCTAGGTTGATGTAAACCCCCTGAATGGGTAGCATTCTTCCTTTTGGTTCTTATTGATCCAATGGAGTCTAATAATTAAGGACATATTACTTTCTAATCCATCACTTATTCTTAGGCTTCCATTAAGGTCTTCAAATGCTACAATATCCACAAAAGGGTCTCCCCAATGACATGTGAAGTGATGAAACAATTCTAGTAGTCTAATGATTAAATTAGCAATGGTTCTCCCCAAAAAAATTCAATTGATGTTGACAACTAATATGTAATATCAACTTTGATGAGCACTTTCTCGTCTCATTTGTCAAAGGAGTCCTAGAGATTTCCAGCCATAATTAAACACCCAATGTTACCTCCAATTAGTTGTAAAACCACTTCATTACTTAATTCTAGTGTTATTTTAAGAAGAAGTATCTAAACATGTTGGATATTCATTAGTTCATGATGGGGGTCAAGCCCTACCTTCCAACTATAAAATACTAGTGGAAGGCCCCTATAGCTAGTCATATTTAAATATTATAGTATTATCCTTTGCTCTATTGAATTTAAAGGATATACATCTCGTGACTGCCAACGTATATTGGGGGGGGGGATATCCACAAATCTTTCACCATATTGCTTCTAACCAAAGTATCAAAGATTCTTCCTTTTCTAGTTTTCAATAATATTTCTGATCAAGGTTCAGTTCATTAAAACTTCGACTCTATCCGTACTACATCAAGTTTGAGCACTAGTTTCACCTTCTCCTTTCTATATCTAATACAATTTTTTCCTTTTCTAAGTGTTAATGCATATTGGATTGGCTTTGTCTCTAAGATGCATGGTTTAAGAATTGACCTTAGCTCCATCCCTGATAACACCTATCTCACTCCTTCCACAACCTTACTAGATTTAAGGACTTTAAACTTCACAATATGATCTATACTCAAAATTATAGATATCAAAGGCTCTGGCACTTGTGGGGGAATAGGGTTGGTGGTATCCAAGCTAGAGGAAAAGTTTCCGATTGGGAGTGTGATTTACACTGGAGACCTTTGTAGACCACGAAGCATCAAGGCTTGGTGGAACCTCCAGTACTGTTGGCACCTTTAGCAGCAAGAGATCAAGATTCTCTAAGATTTGGGGTTCTCGTGAGTGATTTGGAATGGTTTTTTATGAGGGTAGTCCTAGGTTCGGAATAGTGAGACTAGGGTCTATCGAGTGTTTGATGTCAGGCTTTGGAATTTTTGCAGATCAGTGAATAGAGAAGGACAAATTGCAGTGAGGAACAATAGGGTACTCACAAGTATGGTCTAGTGCAAAAATATATGAAAGTTGGTTGCTTCATAAAATAATATGCTTTGTTCTTGCCTATAATTTCGAGTGTTTGATATTGATATTTTACTTAGAATGTGCATCTTGCTCTGCAGTGATGCCAACATTTACAAAGAGGGAAGCTTGTTCATTATGACAATCATTCATATGGATTCAAACTGTCGTAGATTATTAACCAAACATTTGCAAATCAGAAATTAGCAAGATAATTAAAAATATTGATCCGGTATGTGTGTATGAAATTTAAACTATTATTTTTCAAAATTTAGACATCTATATATAGTTTTTTATATGCAACATTTTTAAGAATTTTGACATCTCTATAGAGATATTAGACGCACCCACTTGCATTTAGGAATTATCTACAAATTTTTGGATTTCATTTCTATCTCAAATTTACCAAACTAAGAATTTTTAATACAATATAAAAATTAATTTGAAAAAATACAAATATTTAATTTGTATCATTAATTAGAATTCATTAAAACTAATATAATTAAAAAATACATATACTCAGTCAATTTCAATATTTAGATATATATTAAATTTAGTTTATTTTATTTTTTATAAAATATAATTACTTTAATTTTTAATAATTATATAATAATATATAAATAAATAACTAAAATTAAATTACTTTCTTAACATAATTATATTTTAATCTCAATCAAACATGATAAATACATATTATTTTTTCCTTAAAAAAGGAAATGCAAAAACAACCCTAAATTTATGAAAAATGAGTATTGAAAATCCAAAATACAGTTGGATTAATCTGACAAAATGATATTTATAAATAAAAATTCAAAATGTTTATTAGTTGATTTCTGTTAAAAACAAATTAATGACTGTATTTCTAATACTTTTAGTTTACTACCATTCAATACATCTAAGCAACTTTTATTCAGTAGGCAAAGACAAACTTATTCAAGACGAGCAATTCTGGAAAATAATCTTGAAAGCCAAGCTTGATGTATAAACCAATACCATTACATGGATCGACTATTTCATTTTGGCATTTTGGTAGTTTTTTCTTCAATTTTGTGAACTTTTTCGGAGTTTTTTGAATGCTAAGTTTTATTTTAGTAATTTATATAATTTATATAATTCGAATGTTTTATAAGTATTTTAGGGTGTTAAATATTTCTATATATCTAAAAACATATTTTAAACAAATAAATAAAATTGATAATTTTACCAAAAATTGTATATCACATTCTCAAAAACACAAAAATTTCTACAACCTTGTCAAATAATCCAATGTAAATATTTTATATTTTTATTTTACTCCAACATAATATTCTCATTATTTATTATTAAAATTAGTTCAACAATTTAATTAGAAAATAAATAGATTTATTAAAATTTAAGATATTTTTTTTGTTTGCTAAACTTGTGTGAAGTCCCTAAATGATCGCAACACTAATCACAACCGTGGCGGGGCAATATAAAGTTGGTCAAAATCACTAAGTGGACTAAGCTTTGGCCACACCAACGCCTTAACATGGTGTGGATATGCCATTAAATTTTGAAGCCATGACTTCACATCAAAGGAATGTCTAAGAGTACACCCCATCACCCTACATTAAATAATCTTAAGTAAATTGATTAAAAATATTAATTAATCATATCTATTTAAAAATATCAATTTAACTAAAAATATTCACTGGTTTTAAAAAATATTAAATATATCATATCTATTTAAAAAGGAGTTGTCTATAATGCAACTTTTTGGAGATTCTGACGGAAGAAATTGAGGTTAAATCTTGATTTGTTGCAGTTAAAATGGGTTTTTAACTGCATATTTGGATTCAGCACCCTAAAAAACTCCTGGGATGCTTTGATTATGCTTTGATTGTGCAGAAACTAGCTATCAAACTTGCGATTCCAATAAATTGCTGCCAGATTTTGACCGGAAAAACCCACCTGAAAGGCTTCCAAAAAGTCACAACTACATTTAAAAAGGAGTTGTCTATATCAATCTAACTAAAAATATTCACTTTTTTAAATTAATGGATCAAATTTTACACCTATCCACACATCCTGACACACCTCTCTTCACCACTACGCAATAATGAAGTAAAATGGCAACCTTGTAAAAATTTATTTATAAATATAATATATAGTAATGTTCGATTATATGAAATCAATAATATTTAAGGTTATAAAATATCTATTTAATAATTTTTACAATTTCCAATTATTAAATATTTATGAATTTATTAAATAAAAAATAAAGACAAGTCATGATTAGATGGTTAGGTTATATATATAAATAAATTTATGAGAAGTAATAGTTACACTTTATGTTTGTAGGTAATAAAGTTATATTACTTCTTAAAAATCCAACATTAATCAATATAAAAGACCTAGAATGTTATTTATCAATAATTAAATACAATATTTTTATTTAATTTTATTACATTTGGAAAAACCAAACTTTTAGTTAAAAGTAATTTTAAATCTGACCGCAAAAACCAAAAAGTTACTTTAACTTTATTTAGGTAATGGAACGTGTGTTATTCTACACATAAGCCTTAAGTATTATGTCCATCTTATTTTGAAAACACAATTTTATCTTACCATAATATATTAAAGTCATCTCATTTTAAAATAACATTTAACCTCATACTAAAAATAAATTGAAAATTAGATTTCCTTTTTATTACTATTACTTTAAATTTAACATTACATAATTTTAACCAATAAAAATCAAAAAATAAAAAAACATACATTATAATTTTTCTTAAAAAACTAATATTTAATAAAACAATATTTTTCTTTAATTTATATAATATATATATTATATAATATATAAAAACAAATTGCAAATGAAAAAAGCAAAATTCATAATGATAATATAATAATTTATAATATTTATGTAATTTCAATAACATTTCTAAATATACAGAAAAATAAAACTAACAATCTCTTCCATACATATGGTAAAATTTTAATAACCTCGAAATATAATTTATGAAAAATTGGTAAAATTTTGATAACCTCAACAATAATTTATGAAAAATTGGAAAACAGAATAAAAATTCCATTCAAGATTACAAAGAAAACATGAACATTTATGAAAAATTAAAAAACACCATAAAAATTCCATAACTTCAAAATAACATCCCACAGGGGAATAAATGTAATGCCCTAGAATTGATGTAAATACTTAATTTATACCGTGGTAAATGGAAGATTGCTGAAACATTACTATCTATTGAAATTTAATAATATTTTTTTTAAGTAATGTTTCTTTAAAAAGTTGGAACTTCCCAAGAAAAGGGAAAGGCCAGACAGTTGTGGAATTCCCGAACCCTAACCGTTAGGAATTCCCGAACCCTAACCGTTTTTCCTTAACTGGAAGGGGTTTCCAGAGAAAAAGGAAAAAGAATAGAAAAGGGGAATCACTGTGCTGTAGAGACAGACAGAGAAGGAAAGAACGGGAAAGTGTTGGCTAAGTCTGGTCATGACTAGATAGCCAGGCACTGAGTGCAATTAACTTGCTGACAGACAATAGTCCTGCAAGAAGCACGGGGGAGATTTGGGTCTTGTAGGACAAATCTCACAGACGGAGGCAGATTAGAAGCAGATGGGAAGAGGTAATCTTAGCTTCTGAGTGATAAGCAAATTATCAGAAAACTAGGTAAGTCGCTGAACTGTGTAGAATATTTAAAAAAAATTGAGCAGTAAGTTGTAGGCTAAGATAAAATTGCATGGCTGTGTTCATTATTAAAGATTGCACAGTAAGTTGTGGTCTAAGGTAGAATTGTTTGTGTTGTATTCTCTATTAAAGATCGAGTCATAGAAAACAGTATTGTTGTATTAGTTACGAAGGAAATAGTCATAAATCAAATAATTATTTATTGGTAATTTACGATTCACTAACATTGGAGAATTATCTCTAGAAACATGGTAACCATGGCAATCGCAGGCCGAATAGTTATGGAATCAGAAACAGTGGAAATGACCTGAACCAGGGAACTCCACTGTGTTCTCCCTAAAAGGAAAAAGAATTGTAAACTATGATATGGATAACTATCGGGAAGTCTGCAAGGAAAAAAAAAACAACCTCTCAGTTTTTTTTAAATTGCATATGGAGCAAAACTGAAGACTGTAGGAGTCAACGAGGACAAACCCTACTGATCCAACGAGGGTGCTAGTTCACTCTGTATGGGTAGGAAGAGTAAAGTTGTTTGTTGAATTAATTTGCAAAGAGACAGGTTATTTGGTAGAGAATAGTCTTTCCCCTGTTAAAGACTTGTTAGGTAATCAGAAACTCTTGTCCCAGGAACCGTAAAGGTAATCCCTTCAGAATTTAACTGGGTGAGAATGGCTTGTTTAAATTCTGGATATCAATCCATGAGAACACAAGGGATTTTAATCCTGGAAACCAAAACACTGATTAAACTCTTGGAATGACTTTTAATTAACTAATAGTAATAAGAAACAAACATATTATAACCAGAATCTTTACATTGTGTAGCACACAGAGACACGAAATTCCCAATTTATTTACAGGGGACAACAATGCTTGCCTGTTCAGTTATGAAACACCTCAAATAGCGTAAATATCAGTAAGGATTCAAAAAAATGAAATCCAGTAGCCCAGTCTGACCTAAGCACAAACAATATTTTTGGAATAGAAACATTATAGTCACAAAGGAGGAAAAAGATAACAGTGTGCATATATAATATATAATATATAATATATTAATATATATATATATATATATATATATATATATATATATATATATATATATATATAGCTTCAACACAAATGACTGCCGCGACATAGTTGGAATAGAAAATAGAAAAACATATATATAACAGGAGGTTCTGATATAACCCAGTACTACGTATTGAAACAATAGCGTTGTAGACAATCATTGTATTGTATAGTAGGGTCTTCTCCCCAAACATGGCGAACATTTTTAAAAAAATGCTGATTCATAAGAAAAAAGCCCAACCGCGAGTATGGAGTCGGAATACATTGTCGTTTGAGTAAATTACTCCTGGTAGTCCAATCACAAGACCACCGAGAGCCTCAAACTACAAACCATAACTCTATTTACCGCTACCTAGGTCTATGCATGAGAAACTTAAGCTATAATACAGAAACAAATTGCATGTTTCGATCAAGAACAAAGATAATCTAACTGGAGCAATCGATCCCAAGAGCTACAAAAAAACCTCCATTGTTTGACCCAGAATCTTCTTCGCGCATAAAATTCCTTACCCGGAACCAAGCGACCAGCTTGCGAAAACAACTGTTTGGGTGGAAACTTCCAGAACCTCGGTCTCGTTTCCTTCTTCTTACAACACATGAATTGAGATTAGAAAATGAATTTACAGAAAACAAATCAACTATACAAAAAAAATATATGTGCATGATAAAGAAATAGTAGGGAAATGATAACTTGGTATAGGACCGAACCATCCAAGCACCAAGGGTGGGTTTAGACTGTGCTAAAACCCCACTGGTTGTCATTTGTCTGCATGAAGTGCTCACAGAGCGAACGAGGGAAACAGTGAGCTGAACCAACGAAATGAGTAAGGTCCGAATGATGCATAATCCCACTAAGGCAGTGGAATAGTCCCTGAATTGGAGCCAGGCCGTTGGATCCAAATCTTTCCTCCTTAGCCGTCGATGGGGTGAAAATCCCAAGGTCACAAACTCCCAAGTCTCACCTGCCAGACCACATAAATCCAGACAGTGAAATAGTTATTGCAGCGCATTAAACCTTAGTTTTTAATAAGATTTACATTGTAATATTTATAGGTGATAGTACAGAGATGTAACCCATAATACGTTTGCTGGCGGATTAAAGTATGTGGTATAAATGCATCCGAGCTCTAATCACAAGGGTGGATCGGAAAACTGGATCCTCATCGATGTCAAGGGGGACATGTCAGTCAAACAAGTATCATATACCATAAAAAAAACATATACTTCATAGTAATTTGGGTTTGGAGTGTTACAAGTGGTATCAGAGACAAGTTTTCAAAACTGTGGCCTCTGGGAGATAAGTGGTTGAAATAGATTCATTTTATGTTATCTCTGTAATTTTAACTGTGAACAAAAAAAAAAACTGTGCTGTGCTAATTATTTCCTCTGACCAGGTTCCTAGGAGGAAACAGGGGACAGTCAATATGAGAAGTGTAGGCAGTGGACCCCATGGGTTCGTAGCAGGTCAGGGACCAGCAATAAGCCCTGGAAGGAACCCTGAGTTGTGGGTATAGATTGGGGAGGAGACTCGCAATATGAACCATGCAATACTAGAAACAGTACAAGAACTGAGGAATGAAATAGCACGATTATGAGAAGATAGTGCCAGAATAACCATGGAGCAGGAAAGAACTTTAAAGAGTTTATTGGACAAATAGAATCAGGAACCACCAAATCCTAGTGCTGAACAGTAGAGAGTGTTGGAAGAACATAATCTCCACACAGAACCAGAAAGGTCGGAAGGAAGGAAGGAAGAACAAAAGGAACGATCTGATAATTCCTCCGAGAAGCATACATCGAAGAGGCAGCAGATTGAACTGCAAGGTGAGTTCCGCAAGATCAAGCCGCCGCACTTTGACGGAGAACAAGAGGAAGTAGCGGAGGCATGGTTAATTAATATGAACAAATATTTTCAGTTGTACGAATACGATCACAACCTCAAGGCACGCCTAGCTACCTTCCAATTACAAGCGAAAGCCACCTTATGGTGGGAGGAAGTCAAGATAGTGAGAGGTGTAAGCGAGCAGAATATTACCTGGGACAAATTTCAGAAATATTTTAAAGAGAGTTATCTAAAAGAACAGTTTTACGATGAAAAAGCAAGAGAATTCCATGATTTGCGTCTGGGGCAGCAGACCATGGATGAATTTATCACTCGCTTTACATTGTTACTTCGCTATGTACCTTATATTAAAGAGGAGAAGGCTAAGGTGCAAAGATTTGTCAGTAGCTTACCCCTGTATATGAGGGAAAGGATTGAATTTGACAACCCAAAGACTATGGATGAAGTCATACGTAAGGCCAAAATTTTCTAACAGAAAAGTAAACAGAAAGGATAGGTTCCAGGGAAAAGGGGAGCTGATAAAAGAAACAACAGATTGGCTGGAAATGGTAAAGGGAGTCGCGGTGGAAGTAACAAGGGTTTCGCAAAGGGACAGAACAGCAGAAATTTTCAGAAAAATTCACTTAGGTCAAGGCCAACCAGTGAGTCAAGAACCAATGAGCCCTCTAGTAAATTGGACAATGAAGTAACAGCAAGGCCTCCCGTGTAGTGTTGGGGCTGTGGCGGACCCCATTACATTAAGAACTGTCTGCAACGAAAGGGAACTGAGCAGATCTCCCAGATCCAATAAGCATCAACGGTTGGTGGCATGGGATGAAGTATACCGCGGATTAATGCTGCCCTGGAGGACCGTCAGGCGGAGTATCAACCGACTATGGTGGAACTCGAAGGTAAAATTCTAGACTTTTCTATAACTATTTTAATTGACCCGGGAGCCACATTAAGTTACATTAGCCCCAAGGTGGAAGAGCACCGTAAACTGCAGACTATAAAATTCAAGAATCCTTGGCTGGTACAACTGGCTACAGGGTCCAAGAGACAGGTTCTTGCTAAAGTGACTGACTGCCCCTTAAAGGTAGCTGGACAGCCAGTAACAACAGACTTAAATGTGATTCCCCTTGGTTCCTATGACATTCTAATTGGCATGGATTGGTTAGAAAAACACTGGTCCCTTTTCAACTGTAAAACAAAGACTATCTATTATAGGGATTAGCTGTGAGTATAGCAGGAAATGCAAGGAATTAAGCAGCCAGTGCAAGTTCGGCCAGTAACCGCATCTCAGTTAGCAAAATGCATCAGGAAAGGGTGTCAGATTTATGCCATCCAAGTAGGTTATGCGGTCTCAAAGGATAAAACATCCTTGTTGGATAACATCCCTGTAATACAAGAATTTGTTGATGTATTTCCAGAGGAGATCCCCGGAATGCCGCCTAAGAGGGACATAGACCTCACCATCGAGTTGGTACCATGGGCAGCGCCAATATCGCGAGCACCCTATAGAATGAGTGTACCTGAACTGAGGGAATTAAAAGTGCAGTTACAGGAACTGTTAGATAAAAACTATATTCGACCCAATGTGTCTCCATGGGGAGCCCCAATGTTATTCGTTAAGAAGAAAGATGGAACCCTTCGCATGTGTATAGATTATCGTCAACTAAACAAATTGACCATCAAAAACAAGTACCCTCTACCTCGGATTAATGAACTTTTTGATCAAGTGAAGGGTGCAACAGTGTTCTCTAAGATCAATTTACGATCAGGTTATCACCAGATCAGGATTAAGGAGGAGGACATTGCTAAAAAAACTTTCGGAACAAGGTATGGATATTATGAATTTGTGGTGCTACCTTTTGGTTTAACTAACGCACCTGCGACTTTCATGTGTTTGATGAACAACATATTTCATCGATATTTGGACAGATTTGTACTGATATTCATTGATGATATATTGATATACTCCCGCACCATGGAGGAGCACAAGGAGCACCTCAGATTGGTACTGCAAACTCTCCGAGAACATCAGTTGTATGCTAAGTTTAGCAAGTGCGACTTCTACAAGGAAGAAATACAATATCTGGGCCACATAATCAGAAGGGAAGGGATTGCAGTGGACCCTGAAAAGATAAGGACCATAATGGAGTGGTCTGTACCGAATGATGTAGCAAAACTTAGATCCTTTATGGGGTTAGCGGGATATTACAGACGATTTGTAGAAGGCTTCTCAAGGGTATCATATCCTATCACCTCCTTACAGAAAAAGGGAACAGGCTTCAAATGGACCCTGGAATGCCAAAGAAGTTTTGAGCAGTTTAAAAATCTACTCACCACGGCACCCGTTTTGAGCATAGCATATCCTAATAAAGACTATGTGGTGTGTACTGACGCAAGCAAGGAAGGTGTGGGAGGTGTGTTGATGCAAGAAGGAAAGGTAATTGCTTATGAATCCAGGAAACTCAAGGAGCATGAACAAAAGTACTCTGCCTATGATTTAGAGTTGGCTGTCGTCATACACGCATTAAAGATGTGGCGACATTATCTTGTGGGAAGAAAATTCTTGTTGATGACTGACCACCACAGTTAGACCAACTATTTTAGTCAACCCACTTTGAACGCCAGGCAAGCGCGGTGGGTAGATTTCCTTAGCAGTTTCAACTTTGAAATTAAACATTTGAAAGGAAAAGAGAACTGGGTGGAAAATGCCTTAAGTGGAAAGGTGCACTATTTGTATGAAATTTCCTACAGTAAATGGAAAAGCCCCTTTGAGGAAATGATAAAAAAGACAGCAGAACAAGATGCTATGTACCAACAAATAAAATAGCAAGTAAAACAATATGATAGCGAGAAAAATCAGCAAGGATATGAAATGGATAACGCTGGAATATTGTACTACAAGAAAAGGCTATATGTACCTGATCAAAACAGCATTAAAAATCTGATTCTCGATGAATTCCACATCAGCCACTATGCTGAACACCCCGAATACCAGAAAATGATCACTGCAATTCGAAAGAAATACTGTTGTCAGGGAATGAAAAAGAACGTGGCTGAGTATTTGGCACGGTGCTTGGAGTGTCAACAAATTAAGGCAGAACATCAACATCCAGCGGGGTTACTACAGCCATTACCCATTCTGGAATGGAAATGGGAAACCATTTCTATGGAATTTATAACAGGGCTGCCTAGGACAAAGAAGAATAACGATTCTATTATGGTGGTGGTAGACAAGTTGAGCAAAGAAGCACATTTCATACCTATGCAATCCACCTATAGGGCTGTACAGATCGCCCATATCTTCATGCAGAATGTGTTTAAATTACATGGAATCCCGAAGACGATAATTTCATATCGTGATGTGAAGTTCACGTCGGCCTTTTGGAGGACGCTCTTTGCAGAATTAGGAACGTAGCTGAACTTCAGTACAGCGTACCATCCCCAGACCAATGGACAAACAGAGCGGGTGAACCAGGTAGTTGAAGGCATGTTATGAGCATATGTGATGCAACAACCAACACAGTGGGAGGAATATTTGCATCTAGTTGAATTTGCATATAATAATGGATATCATGCTTCACTACAAATGAGTCCCTTCGAAGTATTGTACGGACGGAAATGCCACACACCCTCGAGCTAGGGTGGCCCTGAGGATAAATTAAGGTTGGGGCCAGAGATGCTTAAGGAAATGGAGGATATGGTGAAAAGAGAACGCTCTAATTTAAAGGCCGCTCAAGATAGGCAAAAGAGCTTTGCTGATCGGAAAGGAGATTCAAAGAATACCAAGCCGGTGACCATGTTTATGTAAGAATTCAAGCCCGAAAGAGTACACTACAATGGAGTGGGTGTGCCAAGTTGGCACTCCGATATTGTGGACCTTTCGAAGTCTTGGAAAGAATCGGGCCAGTGGCTTACCAGCTCGCCTTGCCAAGTCACATCCAAATCCATAATGTCTTCCATGTTTCTATATTAAAAAAAATACATTTATGACCCTAAACATGTGATCAGATGGCAAGACATACGGGTAAGGATTAATTCTAGCAGACCAGTCTAAAGATTTCCTTACAAGAAACTGATGTAGAATATTGTTGCAGGTCGAACTGGAAGGCGAAATCTTGGTTGAGCCGCTGAGTATTCTCGACCGGAGAGAAGTACAGCTGCGCAAGCTAGTTATTACCCAAGTTAAAGTGTAATGGCAGAACTTTGGGCCTGACGAGGCCACTTGGGAGGACGAAGGGTTCATGAGAAAGGCTTACCTGGAGCTATTCTTAGTCGACGGACATTGGGACGATGTCCAAATTTCAGGAGGGGGAGATGTAATGCCCCAGAATTGATGTAAATATTTAATTTATACTGTGGTAAATGGAAGACTGCTGAAACATTACTATTGGTTGAAATTTAATAATATTGTTTTTTTTAAGTAATGTTTCTTTAAAAAGTTGGAACTTCCCAAGAAAAGGGAAAGGCTAGATAGTTGTGGAATTTGTGAACCCTAACCCTTTTTCCTTAACTAGAAGGGGTTTCTAGAGAAAAAGGAAAAAGAACGAAAAAGGGGAATCACTGTGCTGTAGAGATAGAGAGAAAAGGAAGGAACGGGAAAGAGCTGGCTGAGTCTAGTGAGGACCAGATAGCCAGGCACTGAGTGCAATTAACTTGCTGACGGACAGTGGTCCTACAAGAAGCACGGGGGGAGATTCGGGTCCTGTAGGACGAATCTCACGGATGGGAGGCAGATGAGAAGAAGATGGGAAGAGGTAATCTCAGCTTTTGAGTGATAAGCAAATTATCAGAAAACTAGGTAAGTGGCTGAACCGTGTAGAATATTTAAAAAAATTGAGCAGTAAGTTGTAGGCTGAGATAAAATTGCATGGTTGTGTTCATTATTAAAGATTGCATAGTAAGCTGTGGTCTAAGGTAGAATTGTTTGTGATGTATTATCTATTAAAGATCGAGTCAAATAAAATAGTATTGTTGTATTAGTTACGAAGGAAATAGCCATAAATCAAATAACTATTTATTGGTAATTTACGATTCACTGACATTGGAGAATTATCTCTAGAAACACGGTAACCATGGCAATGGCAGGCTGAATAGTTATGGAACCAGAAACAATGGAAATGACCTGAACCAGGGAACTCCACTGTGTTCTCCCTAAAAGGAAAAAGAACTGTAAACTATGATATGGATAACTATTGGGAAGTCTGCAAGGAAAACAAAATAACCTCTCAGTTTTTTTTAAATTGCATATGGAGCGAAACTGAAGACTGTAGGAGTCAACGAGGACAAACCCCACTGATCCAACCACGGTGTTAGTTCACTCTGTATGGGTAGGAAGTCTAAAGCTGTTTGTTGAATTAATTTGCAAAGAGACTGGTTATTTGGTAGAGGTAAACGCTAACTGTCATAATAGTGGAAATAGTCTTTCCCCTGTTAAAGACTAGTTAGGTTATCAGAAACTCTTGTCCCAGGAACCGTAAAGGTAATCCCTTTAGAATTTAACTGGGTGAGAATGGCTTGGTTAAGTTCCGGATATCAATCCATGAGAACACAAGGGATTTTAATCCTGGAAACCAAAACAATGATTAAACTCTTGGCATGAATTTTAATTAACTAACAGTAATAAGAAACAAACATATTATAACCAGAATCATTACATTGTGTAGCACACAGAGACACGAAATTCCCAATTTATTTACAGGGAACAACAATGCTTGCCTGTTCAGTTATGAAAGACCTCAAATAGTGTAAATATTAGTAAGGATTCAAAAAACCGAAATCCAGTAGCCCATTCTGACCTAAGCACAAACAATATTTGCGGAATAGAAACATTATAGTCACAGAGGGAGAAAAAGATAACAGTATAAAATATATATATATAGCATTCAACACAAATGACTGCCGTGACATAGTTGGAGTAGACAATAGAAAAACAAATATATAACAGGTGGTTCCGATATAACCTAGTACTGCGTATTGAAACAATAGCGCTGTAGACAATCATTGTTTTGTGTAGTAGGGACTTCTCCCTGAACTTGGGCGAACATTTTAAAAAAATATTGAGTCATAGAAAAAGCCCAACCGCATGTATGGAGTCGGATTACATTGTCGTTTGAGTAAATTACTCCCGATAGTCCAATCATAGGACCACCGAGAGCCTCAAACTATAAACTATAACTCTATTTACCGCTACCCAGGTCTATGCCTGAGAAACTTAAGCTATAGTACAGAAAGAAAACTGCATGTTTCGATCAAAAACAAAGATAATATAACTGGAGCAATCTATCCCGAGAGCTACGGAAAACCTCCATTGTCTTGACCCAAAATCTTCTTCAAGCATAAAATTGCTTACCCAGAACCAAGCGACTAACTTGCGAAAACAACTGTTCGGGTGGAAATTTCCAGATCCTCGATCTCATTTCCTTCTTCCTACAACACAGGAACTGAGATTAGAAAACGAATTTACAATAACAAATCAATTGTACAAAAATATATGTGCATGATAAAGCAATAGTAGGGAAACGATAACCTAGTATAGGACCGAACCATCCAGGCACCAAGGGTGGGTTTAGACTGTGCTAAAACCCCACTGGTTGTCATTTGTCTGCATGAAGTGCTCACAGAGCGAAAGAGGGAAACAGAGAGCTCATCCAACGCAATGAGTAAGGTCATAATGATGCATAATCCCGGTAAGGCAATGGAATAGTCCCTGAATTGGAGCCAGGCCATTGGATCTGAATCTTCCTCCTTAGCCGTTGATGGGGTGGGAAGCCCAAGGTCACAGACTCCCAAGTCTCACCTGTCGTGCCACGTCAATCCGGACAGTGCAATAGTTATTGCAGCGCGTTAAACCTTAGTTTTAATAAGATTTGCATTGTAATATTTACAGGCGATAGTACAGAGAAGTAACCCATAATACGTTTGCCGGCAGATTAAAAGTATGTGGTATAAATGTACCTGAACTCTAATCACAAGGGTGGATGGAAAACTGGATCCTCATCAATGTCCAGGGGGACACGTCAGTCAAACAAGCATCATATACCATAAAAAATTTATTGATGCATAGTTATTTGGGTTTGGAGTGTTACAAGTGGTATCAGAGCCAAGTTTTCAAAATTGTGGCCTCTGGGAGATAAGTGGTTGAAATAGATTCATTTTATGTTATCTCTGTAATTCTAACTTTGAACAAAAAAAAACTGTGTTGTGCTAATTGTTTCCTCTGACCAGGTTCCTAGGAGGAAAATAGGGGGCAGTCAATATGAGAAGGGCAGGCAGCGGACCCCATGGGTTCGTAGCAGGTCAGGGACCAGCAATAAGCCCTGGAAGGAACCCTGGGTTGTGGGTACAGATTGGGGAGGAGACTCGTAATGCGAACCATGCAATACTAGAAACAGTACGAGAATTGAGGAATGAAATAGCACGATTACGAGAAGGTAACGCCAGAATAACCATGGAGCAGGAAAGAATTTTAAAGAGTTTATCGGACAAACAGAATCAACAACCACCAAATCCTAGTGCTGAACAACAGAGAGTGTCGGAAGAACAAAATCTCCACACAGAACCGGAAAGGTCGGAAGGAAGGAATGAAGAACAAGAGGAAAGATCTGATAATGCCTCCGAGCAGCAGACATCGAAGAGGCAGTGGATTGAACTGCAAGGTGAGTTCCGCAAGATCAAGCCGCCGCACTTTGACGGAGAGAAAGAGGAAGCAGGAGAGGCATGGTTAATTAATATGAACAAATATTTTCAGTTGTACGAATATGATCACAACCTCAAGGCACGCTTAGCTATCTTCCAATTACAAGGGAAAGCCACCTTATGGTGGGAGGAAGTCAAGATAGTGAGAGGTGTAAGTGAGTAGAATATTACTTGGGACAAATTTCAGAAATATTTTAAAGAGAGGTATCTGACAAAATGGTTTTACGATGAAAAAGCAAGAGAATTCCATGATTTGCATCTGGGGCAGCATACCATGGACGAATTTATCACTCGCTTTACATCGTTACTTCATTATGTACCTTATATTAAAGAGGAGAAGGCTAAGGTGCAAAGGTTTGTCAGTAGTTTACCCTTGTATATGAGGGAAAGGATTGAATTTGACAACCCGAAGACAATGGACGAAGTCATACGTAAGGCCAGAATTTGCTACCAGCAAAGTAAACAGAAAGGAGAGGTTCCAGGGAAAAGGGGAGCTGATAAAAGAAACAACAGATTGGCTGGAAATAGTAAAGGGAGTCGCAGTGGAAGTAATAGGGGTTTCGCGAAGGGACAGAACAACAAAAATTTTCAGAAAAATTCACTCAGGTCAAGGCCAACCATTGAGTCAAGAACCAATGAGCCCTCTAGTAAATTGGATAGTGAAGTAACAGCAAAGCCTCCTGTGCAGTGTTGGGGCTGTGGCGGACCCCATTACGTTAAGAACTGTCTGCAACAGAAGGGAACCGAGCAGATCTCCCAGATCCAAGAAGCATCGACAGTTGGTGACATGGGACGAAGTATACCCCGGATTAATGCTACCCTGGAGGACCGTCAGGCGGAGTATCAGCCGACTATGGTGGAACTCGAAGGTAAAATTCTAGACTTTTCTGTAACTATTTTAATTGACCCGGGAGCCACATTAAGTACATTAGTCCCAAGGTGGTAGAGCACTGTAAAATGCAGACTGTAAAATTCAAGAATCCTTAGTTGGTATAGCTGGCTACAAGGGCCAAGAGATGAGTGCTTGCTAAAGTCACTGGCTTCCCCTTAAAGGTAGCTGGACAGCCAGCAACAACAGACTTAAATGTGCTTCCCCTTGGTTCCTACGACATTCTAATCGGCATGGATTGGTTAGAAAAACACTGGTCCCTTGTCAACTGTAAAAAAAAGACTATCTATTATAGGGATGAGCTGGGAGTACAGCAGGAGATGCAAGGAATTAAGCGGCCAGTGCAAGTTCGACTAGTAACCGCATCTCAGTTAGCAAAATGCATCAGGAAAGGGTGTCAGATTTATGCCATCCAAGTAGGCTATGCAGACTCAAAGGATAAAACAGCCTTGTAATACAAGAATTTGTTGATGTATTTCTAGAGGAGATCCCCGAACTGCCACCTAAGAGGGATATAGACTTCACCATCGAGTTGGTACCAGGGGCAGCGCCAGTATCGCGAGCACCCTATAGAATGAGTGTACCTGAATTGACAGAATTAAAAATGCAGTTACAGGAACTGCTAGATAAAAACTATATTCGCCCCAATGTGTCTCCGTGGGGAGCCCCAGTGTTATTCGTTAAGAAAAAAGATGGAACCCTTCGCATGTGTATAGATTATCGTCAGCTGAACAAAATGACCATAAAAAACAAGTACCCTCTACCTCGGATTGATGAACTTTTTGATCAAGTGAAGGGTGCAACAGTGTTCTCCAAGATCTTTTGCGATCAGGTTATCACCAGATCAAGATTAAGGAGGAGGACATCGCTAAAACAGCTTTCAGAACAAGGTACGGACATTATGAATTTGTGGTGCTACCTTTCATGTGTTTGATGAACAACATATTTCATCGATATTTGGAAAGATTTGTATTGATATTCATTGATGATATATTGATATACTCCCACACCATGGAGGAGCACAAGGAGCACCTCAGATTGGTACTGCAAACTCTCCGAGAACATCAGTTGTATGCTAAGTTTAGCAAGTGCGACTTCTACAGGGAAGAAATACAATATCCGGGCCACATAATCACAAGGGAAGGGATTGCAGTGGACCTTGAAAAGATAAGGACCATAATGGAGTGGCCTGTACCGAAAGATGTAGCAGACATCAGGTCCTTTATGGGGTTAGCGGGATATTATAGACGATTTGTGGAAGGCTTCTCAAGGGTAGCATATACTATCACCTCCTTACAGAAAAAGGGAAAAGCCTTCAAATGGACCCTGGAATGCCAAAGAAGTTTTGAGCAGCTTAAACATCTGCTCACCACGGCACCCGTTTTGAGCATAGCAGATCCTAATAAAGACTATGTGGTGTGCACTAACACAAGCAAGGAAGGTGTGGGAGGTGTGTTGATGCAAGAAGGAAAGGTAATTGCTTATGAATCCAAGAAACTCAAGGAGCATGAACAGAAGTACTCTGCCTATGATTTAGAGTTGGATGTCGTCATACACGCATTAAAGATGTGGCGACATTATCTTGTAGGAAGAAAATTTTTGCTGATGACTGACCACCACAGTTTGACCAACTATTTTAGTCAACCCACTTTGAACGCCAGGCAAGCGCGGTGGGTAGATTTCCTCAGCAGTTTCAACTTTGAAATTAAACATTTGAAGGGAAAAGAGAACTGGGTGGCAGATGCCTTAAGTCGAAAGGTGCACTATTTGTATGAAATTTCCTACAGTAAATGGAAAAGCCCCTTCGAGGAAATGATAAAAAGATAGCAGAACAAGATGCTATGTACCAACAAATAAAAATGTAAGTACAACAATCTGATAGCGAGAAAAATCAGCAAGGATATGAAATGGATAACGCTGGAATATTGTACTACAAGAAAAGGCTATATGTACCTGATCAAAACAGCATTAAAAATCTGATTCTCGATGAATTCCACATCAGCCACTATGCTGGACACCCCGGATATCAGAAAATGATCACTGCAATTCGAAAGGAATACTATTGGTCGGGAATGAAAAAGAATGTGGTTGAGTATTTGGCACGGTGCTTGGAGTGTCAACAAATTAAGGCAGAACATTAACATCCAGCGGGGTTACTGCAGCCATTACCCATTCCGGAATGGAAATGGGAAACCATTTCTATGGAATTTATAACAGGGTTGCCTAGGACAAAGAAGAATAACAATTCTATTATGGTGGTGGTAGACAAGTTGAGCAAAGCAACACATTTCATACCTATGAAATCCACCTATAGGGCTGTATAGATCGCCCATATCTTCATGCAGAATGTGTTTAAATTACATGGATTCCCGAAGACGATAATTTCAGATCGTGACGTGAAGTTCACGTCGGCCTTTTGGAGGACGCTATTTGCAGAACTAGGAACGCATCTGAATTTTAGTATAACGTACCATCCCTAGACCGATGGACAAACAGAGCGGGTGAACCAGGTAGTTGAAGACATGTTACGAGCATATGTAATGCAACAACCAACACAATGGGAGGAATATTTGCATCTAGTTGAATTTGCATACAATAACGGATATCATGCTTCGCTACAAATGAGTCCCTTCGAAGTATTGTATGGACGGAAATGCCGCACACCCTCAAGTTGCGGTGGCCTTGAGGATAAATTAAGGTTGGGGCCAGAGATGCTTAAGGAAATGGAGGATATGGTGAAAAGGGTATGCTCTAATTTAAAGGCCGCTCAAGATAGGCAAAAGAGCTTTGCTGATCGGAAAAGGAGATTCAAAGAATACCAAGTTGGTGACCATGTTTATGTAAGAATTCAAGCCCGAAAGAGTACACTGCAATGGAGTGGGTGTGCCAAGTTGGCACCCCGATATTGTGGACCATTCCAAGTCTTGGCAAGAATCAGGCCAGTGGCTTACTAGCTCGCCCTGCCAATTCACATCCGAATCCACAATGTCTTCCATGTTTCTATATTAAAAGAATACATTTATGACCCTAAACATGTGATCAGATGGCAAGACATACGGGTAAGGATTAATTCTAGCAAACCAGTCTAAAGATTTTCTTTACAAGAAACTGATGTAGAATATTTCTTGTTGCAGGTCGAACCGAAAGGCGAAATCTTGGTCACGTCGTTGAGCATTCTCGACCGGAGAGAAGTACAGCTGCGGAAGCGAGTTATTACCCAAGTTAAAGTGCAGTGGTAGCACTTTGGGCCTGACGAGGCCACTTGGGAAGAGGAAGAGTTCATGAGAAAGGCTCACTCGGAGCTATTCTTAGTCGACGGACATCGGGACGATGTCCAATTTCAGGAGGGGGAGATGTAATGCCCCAGAATTGATGTAAATATTTAATTTGTACTGTGGTAAATGGAAGGCTGCTAAAACATTACTATCGGTTGAAATTTAATAATATTGTTTTTTTTAAGTAATGTTTCTTTAAAAGTTGGAACTTCCCAAGAAAAGGGAAAGGCTAGATAGTTGTGGAATTCCCGAACCCTAACCGTTTTTCCTTAACTGGAAGGGGTTTCCAAAGAAAAAGGAAAAAGAACGGAAAGGGGGCATCACTGTGCTGTAGAGACAGACAGAGAGGGAGAAAAGAATGGGAAATAGCTGGCTAAGTCTGGTGAGGACCAGATAGCCAGGAACTGAGTGCAATTAACTTGCTCACGGACAATGGTCCTGCAAGAAGCACGGGGGGAGATTCTGGTCCTGTAGGACGAATCTCACGGATGGGAGGCAGACTAGAAGTAGATGGGAAGAGGTAATCTCAGCTTCTGAGTGATAAGCAAATTATCAGGAAACCAGGTAAGTGGCTGAACCGTGTAGAATACTTAAAAATTGAGCAATAAGTTGTAGTCTAAGATAAAATTGCATGGTTGTGTTCATTATTAAAGATTGCACAGTAAGCTGTGGTCTAAGGTAAAATTGTTTGTGCTATATTCTATATTAAAGATCGAGTCATAGAAAATAGTATTGTTGCATTAGTTACGAAGGAAATAGTCATAAATCAAATAGCTATTTATTGGTAATTTACGATTCACTGACATTGGAGAATTATCTCTAGAAACGCGGTAACCATGGTAATGGCAAGCCGAATAGTTATGGAACAAGAAACAGTGGAAATGACCTGAACTAGGGAACTCCACGGTGTTCTCCCTAAAAGGAAAAAGAACTGCAAACTATGATATGGGTAACTATCAAGAAGTCTGTAAGGGAAAAATAGCCTCTCAGCTTTTTCAATTGCATATAGAGCGAAACTGAAGACTGTAGGAGTTAATGAGGACAAACCCTACTGATCCAACAAGGGTGTTAGTTCACTCTGTATGGGTAGGAAGAGTAAAGTCGTTTGTTGAATTAATTTGCAAAGAGGCTAGTTATTTGGTAGAGGTAAACGTTAACTGTCGGGACAGTGGGAATAATCTTCCCCTGTTAAGGACTTGTTCAGTAATCAGAAATTCTTGTCTCAGGAATCGTAAAGGTAACCCTTCAGAATTTAACTGGGTATGAATGGCTTGGTTAAGTTCTGGATATTAACCCATGAGAACACAAGTGATTTTAATCCTGGAAGCCAGAACACTGATTACACACTTGGCATGACTTTTAATTAACTAACAGTAATAAGAAACAAACATATTATAACCAGAATCTTTACATTTGTGTAGCACACAGAGACACGAGATTCCCAATTTATTTACAGGGAACAAAAATGCTTGCCTGTTCAGTTATGAAAGACCTCAAATAGCGTAAATATCAGTAAGGATTCAAGAAAAAGAAATCCAACAGTCCATTCTGAACCTAAGCCAATCAATATTTTGTGGAATAGAGACATTATAGCACAGAGGAGGAAAAAGATAACCAGTATAATTATATATATAATATATATATATTATATATAATATATAAATATATATATATATATATAATAATATATATATATATATAGTAATATATATATATATATATATATCAATTCAACACAAATGACTGTCGTGGAATGTTGGAGTAGCAAATGGAAAAAATATATAACAGGTGGTCCGAATAAAACCCAGTACTGCGTATTGGAAACAATAGCGCTGGTAGACAATCATTGTTATGGTGTAGTAGGGTCTTCCCCCTGAAACTTGGGCGAACATTTTAAAAAAATACTGAGTCATCAGCAAAAGCCCAACCGCGGGGTAAATGGGGGAGTCGGATTAACATTGCCCGTTTGAAGTAAATTAACTCCCGGTATCCATCATAGACCACCGAGAGCCTCAAACATATAAAACCATACTCTATACCGCCTACCCAAGTCTATCGTAGAAACTTAAGCTAATAGACAGAAAGAAAAGCTGCATGTTTCGATAAAACAAAGATATATAATTCCATTTGGACCAAGCACTCAATCAAATATTTGTGGAATAGAAAGACATTAATAGTCCAGCAGAGGAGAAAGAGATAACACTAGGATAAGATATAGATAATATATATATATATACTATATTATATATAATAGTATATATATATATATATATATATAGAAAAATTATTTTTATATATATCATTCAACACAAATGACTGTCGTGACATAGTTGGAGTAGACAATGGAAAAACAAATATATAACAGGTGGTTCCGATATAACCCAGTACTGCGTATTGAAACAATAGCGTTGTAGACAATCATTGTTTTGTGTAGTAGGGTCTTCCCCCTGAACTTGGGTGAACATTTTAAAAAAAATATTGAGTCATAGCAAAAGCCCAACCGCGGGTATGGAGTCGGATTACATTGCCGTTTGAGTAAATTACTCCCGGTAGTCCAATCATAGGACCACCGAGAGCCTCAAACTATAAACCATAACTCTATTTACCGCTACCCAAGTCTATGCGTGAGAAACTTAAGCTATAGTACAGAAAGAAAACTGCATGTTTCGATAAAAAACAAAGATAATATAACTGGAGCAATCTATCCTGAGAGCTACGGAAAACCTCCATTGTCTTGACCCAGAATCTTCTTCGCACATAAAATTGCTTACCCGGAACCAAGCGACTAACTTGCGAAAACCACTGTTCGGGTGGAAATTTCCAGATCCTCAGTCTCGTTTCCTTCTTCCTACAACACAAGAACTAAGATTAGAAAACGAAATTACAAAAAAAAATCAACTATACAAAAATATATGTGCATGATAAAGCAATAGTAGGGAAACGATAACCTGGTATAGGACCGAACCATCCAGGCACCAAGGGTGGGTTTAGACTGTGCTAAAACCCCACTGGTTGTCATTTGTTTGCATGAAGTGCTCACAGAGCAAAAGAGGGAAACAGAGAGTTGATCCAACGCAATGAGTAAGGTCATAATGATGCATAATCCCGGTAAGGCGGTGGAAGTCCCTGAATTGGAGCCAGGTCGTTGGATCCGAATCTTTCCTCCTTAGCTGTCGATAGGGTGGGAAGCCCAAGGTCACAGACTCCCAAGTCTCACCTGCCGCGCCACGTCAATCCGGACAATGCAATAGTTATTGCAGCACGTTAAACCTTAGTTTTAATAAGATTTACATTGTAATATTCACGGGCGATAGTACAGAGAAGTAACCCATAATACGTTTGCCAGCAAATTAAAAGTATGTGGTGCGCATGAACTCTAATCACAAGGGTGGGTCAGAAAACTGGATCCTCATCAATGTCAAGGGAGACACGTGAGTGAAACAAGCATCATATACCATAAAAATTTTATTACTGCATAGTTATTTGGGTTTGGAGTGTTACACATGATGATCAACCACACTGGTTAGTTCGAACACATCGACAAATATTCTATCATGTGATTTTAACCGAAAAATTCTCTTAAAAAATAATAATTAAAAATTCAAAACCACTATTATAACCACTCATGAGAATATAATCTTGGTATCTCCAATATTACTATTAAATTCTTTTCAATATGAAAAATTCTAAAATCAAATATATCAAAATCAATAAACAAATTCAATTTGCTACACTCATCACATCTCTTTGATGCCATGTGATGTATGATGTTAATTTCAATGGCATATAATGTCCACTAGGACCACCAAATTCATAAATGCTAAAAACAACTTTTCTTCTCTTTGTTTTTACAACCATCCAATAATTCGAGTCGGGGTGGGAAGTTCACAAGTTACAGTATCGCACATACATTATGATTGTCATGTTTTTCCATGAAGTTTACGAAGGGCATATGGATTATCAAATCGTCGCCTTTCATTGAAATAAGGCACGAATGTGTCTATCATTGATTTCGTTTGATTAAAACATTGACATTTAGCGGCTAGAAATAAAAGAAGAAGTTGTTTTTAATGTGATATTTTTGGATATTTAAGTGTTAAAATTTAGTGGAAAATTTTAAGGTGAAATTTTGATTTGTGGCATTTAAAGTGGTTCTTGATTTTATATATAAATTCAACATTCTAAAAAACTATTTCTATTGTGCTAAGTTTACTCATTAAACTTGTAATAAAATTATTTTCTCATAAATAACTTCACATATACAATATACAATAGAATACACATAAACACACTACAATAACACCTATAAAACAGATAAGCCACTCACTAGGTCTTTTTTAGGTATATTTAAATTGTCTTAATCCTTTGTGATTGCTAGTCTATGCATCAAATCTTCAAAAGCAAATAGAGTGTTTTTTAACCTGCAAGGGTGTTTAAGTTTCCAAGAAATGGTACATGACCTACTATCAAAGAGAGATTCTCGTAGAATGAGCGTTGAATAAAATAAGTGGAAACAGTATTTGAAAAGATCTACTCTCTTCACGATAACGACTGTGGGATTTTCCTGAAGTTTCTCGAGATACACACCTTCTTACAATTTGTGATATAATTTCCAAAGACTCTCCGTCTGTCCCTGATTTTAGAGAAATAAAACCTAAAAATTTTATCAGAAAATTTTCCAAAAAAATAACAAGAAAATTCGAAAATAAAAATCTAAGTCCTAATCCTGCTCGTCCCAAAAAACAACAAGAAAATTCGAAAATACAAATCTAAGATCCTAATCCTGCCCGTCCCAAAAAAACAACAAAAAAAAATTTAGAAAATAAAAAACTAAGATCCTAATCCCACCAGTCCCCATTATCAACTCACTCGCATTAGATTCCCCATAAAACCGATTCACCCCAGCGAGCAACCTGGGAGCGTAGAAGTGCGGAGAATGTGATTTCTCTGCATGTCCTGCTCACTGCAGACACGTGGCCTTGATTGGGATATGATTCTTTGTGGGTGCCCTTGATTGAGGTGCTTCCTCCATTTCATTTGAGCCTCACTGGTCTTACTTGTCCAAGTTTTGATGAGCAGATACATGGTGATGGAGGAGTTCCAGTAATGTGTAATGACTCAACAACCCACAAAATGGTTGGAAATTGATAACCCAGTCAAGCTTCAACCGTTGGAAGAGTCTAGGTTGGGATTTTTCTGATAAAATCCCAAAAACAAACAATATTCATACACACAGAGGCAATGCTTTGTTTCTTCTACTCCAGAATCTTTTTGCACAGAGAAGCTTTTTAAAAAAAACTTACAGAACAGAGTATTGCACCACCATAAAATGATTTCTATTCATTAAAATAAATTCACTGAGACATATTCATCCTCTTTCACTCAGAGGGATTCACCAAAACATTACAAAAGAAATTACTCTGTCTCCTTTGAAATTTCACACTACTGTGTGTAAAAATTTCATTTACATTCACTGATGTGTGAAAAACAAAAATTACAGGGATTTACAGTTTTACCTTTTCACTGCTGTGTGAAACAATTCATGGTTTTACATACTTGCCCCTGGTTTTTCTTTTTTCACTTCTTCACCTTCCCTCCTTCACTGCTGTGCGTTTTTACATTTCTTACATTACAAAAAAAAACTTTACGCTGCTGCGTTTCACCATATGTCTCCAATACAATGTCTCACCATTTCCTAACATTACATTTCAACCAAAAAAAAAAAATCTTTTGCACTTCTGTGCATTTTTCCCTTTTTCTATCGCGCTGCGGGGCCTCTCTGTTTTTCATACAATGAACAACTAAAACTCAAAAAAAATATAAACACATAGTCAACGAGCTACATCACAAAAAAATAATAAAATTAAATACTTCATCTATATCTACGAAAGCCATTTAATTTTCAGCATGGCGAAGGTACTTTATCAGTTAATTTACTGGTGAAAGACAAAACTTGACGCAATTCCCATGTCCTGCAGAGTGTACCCTGTTTTGACCTTGATCCGACGGCGAGCAGACTTCCCTTGCGATCGGACGGATATCGGATGACCTTTTCTGACCGACATTTATCGTCCGATAAATGTCAGAGGGTGATGTCACCCCACCTCCACGTGTCTGCTCCAAATCTTATCGGAGTCGATCATCGAGATATTCCTTCACCGGAAAGTTGGTGCGATAAGTTTCAGGCGGCCGGAAAACTCTGCGCTCACTGAGTTGGCATCCATCGCTGCCCACGTCCGCCTGTAACCTGCAACCTGCAGTTGGAATTATCATTCCAACACTCCCCTTTAATTTCAACTGCTGGGCATTCGATCTTACCCAAACACTTCTTCACATAGAGAGATTCACCAACTGCTTATGATGCAGTTCCACAAACAACAAAATAGTCTTCCTCTTAATAGAGGGATTAACCTGAAACTGTGCTTAAGAGCACCTTCCTCATGATAGAGGAATTCACCATAACAATGTGCTGAAGAACACCTTCCTCTTGACAGAGGGATTCACCTGTGACTATGCTGAAAAGCATCATCCTTTTGATAGAGGGATTTACCATGTGTATGCTAAAAAGCATCTTCCTCTTGACAGAGGGATTTACCATGACACTATGCTGAAAAGCACCTTCCTCTTTAACAGAGGGATTCACTAAGAACTTCACTTCCTCTCACTGAGGGATTACTGCCAAACACTGCTTTAGATGCAGCTTCAAAACAAAACATTCATTGCATTGTTGTGCATACTCATTACATTGTTCTTTTATGCTGCTGCATATTCTCTGTTGCACTGTTGTGCCATCTTCTTTGCTGCGTCTACCCCACACTGCTGTGTCTACACTTGTTGTTGTGTCGCTGCACTTCACTTACATTTCTTTGCAAACTTTGCATTGCTGTGCATTCTTCAAAGACATAATACTCTGTCTTCTCTTGGAACAATTATTCTGTCCCACCTTACAAATTTACACTGCTGTAAAGGAAAAATTTCTTTTCCATCTGCTGTTGTCCAAAAACTTCAAGCTGCTGACTTTTCTTATTTGCATTGTTGTGTAAATACACATTTCTGCACTCTCTTAGTTTTGGTTTAATTTTTTTCGCACTATCATGCTTCTCCTTCTTTCCATCATGCTGCTGCCTTTTCTTGTGCACTGCTGTCCATACTCATGACCATAGACTCTGTCATCCATGGGTTTCTATTTGCTTCTGCATTTCCTCTGCAATTTGTACTGTGGCTGCCTTTTGTTTCATTATACTGCTGTGTGCCCATACACTAACTCTTTACTCTCCATTACTTCCACATAGAGAGAAATCATCCTCACGCTGTTTTGCGCTGCATTCTCCACACAAAAAAAATAACACAGGCTGCTGCCTCTTCTTTTCACCTTGCTTCACACAATCTTAGTCTTCATTTTTTTACACAATGCACTGCTGTGCAGTCCTTTCATTTTCTGCTGCCACACATTATCATTCACCCATGTGCATTAAAAATCTGCTGTCCCTGTTTCTCTTTATGCATTTCTTTGCATGCTACATTGCATATGAAGAAAAACATTACATTTTTTACTGCTGTGTATTGTACTCACTCTGCTGTGAGTATGTTCTCTCACATTGCATAGAAGGAAACTACCTTCCATTGCTATGCATTTAAATGCATGTGCTCCATAACAAAATTCAAAATCTGCTGTTTTATGTTCTATCTTCCCACTGCTGTGAGGGTCTCCATACTTTGCATACTTTTCTTATTGCGCTGCTACACTTCACATTTGAGTGTTGCCTCTTTTTCTTCTCTGCTTTTATGGCAGATTTAACTTCATATTTTTCCCTTATAAAGGTCTTCATAAAAGAGTGACTGTTAAGACAGTTCAGCAACAAAAATTACAAGCTCCCCTTTAATGTGTGCTTGTCTCCTTTTGGCAGACTCTTCTCAAAACAAATTTAGATCGACTAGGGAGCTCAAGGGACTTTCAGTCTGTATTTCTTTCCTTCTCCATACTTGTGTAACTTTCTTCTTTTGCATGGGTCTAGCATGTGTAAGAGCCCATGTCAAGTTACAATCTGTGCCATATGCCCAATGTTATGACACTTGAAACATTCAACATTTTTCATGAATAAAAATTCATGATTTCTTCTTATAAAATTATTTCTTGGAGATTTTTGGGGACCACAACATCTATCTCCATGAAATGCTCTACAGTCTTTTGCCATATGACCAAAGTTTGAACAAGAATAACAATAACCAAAAAATGAACTTTGGTACCTGGGAGATGGAGGTTTGCATGATGTACTTCTGAAGCCTTGCTGCCTTGAGATCCTT
>APFE031145953.1:1323-12976 GCA_000404065.3 Pinus taeda
TGTGAACATTTCTCTTTGAGTAATAAAATCTTTGCTATTCTGTGTTCTGGGTATATTTTCTTAACATATTCTGTGTTCTCGGTATTTTTCCGCGCATATTCTTGGTTCGGTATTGCATTGCAGGTAAAGAAGCATAACAAAGGATCAGTTTGATAAATTTCCCAGGAAGTTTAGGATGCACTGGCTAGGGCCGTATGTCATTAAGGAAACTACCGACGAAGGAGTGGTACAACTGGTCAATTTGAATAGAGAACCCTACCTAGGAAATGTGAATGGTAGTCACTTGAAGCCATACACCGACGGTCCAGCCATGTGACTAGATGATGTGAGCATAGTCTTAGCACTCCAAACAACTGAAAGGAAGTGTGGGACTATAAACTACACTATCGAGGTTGGAGAGCTGTGCGATTGGTGGATGGTTCGAAGTAAGGAAATGTCACAGGGTTCACGGCAGTGCAAAGGGAGCTATTCTACCCAGGGAGAAATTGTGCAGGTTGGACGGAAAGTGACCGTTAAAGTCATTGTTCATTATTTTACGGCAAAAGTGCGGCCAAATGGAGCGAGCGGCTAATATTTAAGACAAAATTTATGGCTTAGATCCTTGAAAATTTGCCTCCAATCCAGCATTAATGAACCAAATTTGGGGGGAATGGTCAAATTTGACTTCAAAATGCCCTATAAATTACAAGTGGATGTCTAGCAAAAAACACTTCGCATTTTTAGAATTGAGTTATTGAGCTCTTAGACACCCATGGATCGAGAATTACTCAAGGTTTTCAAAGAGACTCTTGCATTTGCAAACTTGCAAGAGACATTGCAAGCAATGTTAGAAAGCATTATGTCAGCACCCACAAAAATTATAAATATTGAACAAGTAGTAGAGGAGTCGGCATGGGAAACGTAAAGAGAGGGAGAAGTAGTTGCTCCGAAGTAGCCGAAGTACTGGAAGAGGTCCTTAAATCACCAAGGATGTGGAGACCAAAGCCGACCCCAACCAAGGAAACCATGATTGACAAGAAGGGCAAGCAACCTCCTATACCAATGCACGCATTGCCAAGGAAACCCACCAAAATCCACCACATAAGAGATAGGCAAGGCCATAAACTTAGAACCAAAGGAGGAATATTTTGAAGACATTGCAATGGACGATGAGGATGTGGGACTTGAAGTCGAGGAGGTCAAAACCTAGGGTGCGGACCCTATTACTCGGTTGCCAAAGTATGTCCCTCCACACAAGCCTAAGTCCAAGGTACCAAAGGACAACGATGTGGAAACTCCTCTGATGTTGGATGGAATTGTTTTTGATGGTTCGTGCTTGGCATGAGTGTCACTTCTGAAACTTGAAGATTGGGACTTGGCATACCGTGAGAAGTTCCCACACCTGCTGACTGAGCAGCTGATGCATCGCATCATTAATATGAATTTGGCAATGACCACATTGGAGCCATGGAGGTGGCTTAAGGGAGTCGAAAAGGCAGTGTTGCTTAACCTACTTTGGGTATCGCACTACAACTGCACCTTGGTAACAGTTTTGGTCATCATGTAGCTGTTGTGCTTGGTGCATGATGGGTGTCTATGGCTAGAGAAGTCGATACCCATCACGGATAGGTTGATTCATTGGATAACGTGACTGCCATATATAGGAGAGAATCCAACAATGATATTTGGAGGAAAAGGTGGTGAACAGGCTCTTGTAGAGTCTATGAAGGATAAATTTAAGCTACTCAAGAAGCTGCACGAATACGCTGTATCCAGCATTTGCGACCATGATGTGAAGGTAGCCACACAAATGCTCACAGGGAAGGTGATGAAGAAGTGTTGCACTCATGAGGTGTTAGCGCCTATCATCACGCTCGTAGCACAGTGCGTTGAAGGAGTCCAATTCAACTAGTCGGACTACCTTCGCAGAAAGTTCCTGACAAATTGTGGTGAAGCATAAGAGCTCAGAAAGATGTTCCACTATGGATGGCTCTTGCTGTCAATTGTACTGGTAGTGTGTTGGCTCTGTGCTGGTGGTATGGATGGCTCTCCTAGGGTGCTAGAGGAGATTCAGTTCCCTTTCGTCGCACCAAACCTCCCTAAAGCAGCGAAGTATGCTTCACTGTGGGTGACAAAGGATGTGCAGTGCGTCAGGGATAACAAGATCTTTTGGATCTTGATGGAAATGAACACTCGGATGTCCATCAATCGCAAGTTGTGATTGGCACCTACAATGTATGCTGACATGCAGGGCTACGCAGAGTTCAAATCAGACTTCCATTGAGTATCCATCAAGGTGCAGAAGGACCTTGTGCAGAAATGGTACAACTTGTCATATTTGGCAACGGATGATGCCATTGATGCAATGCTTGACCAATGGCCAGTAGAGTGGTGCTCTACAACAGATTTGGCAGTGGGTAGAAGTAATTTCATTGTACAAAATAAAAAGGAGGAGGCCAAGATGAAGATGACACAGCTCGCTGAGAAGAGGAAAAAGGAGGTTGCTAATAAGTCCCAGGTAGAGCACCAGGTCACGCAGCATACAGGGAGACACAGAGGTGGGACAGAGTGAGGCTCTGATAAAGGCACAAGGTCGCCTTCACCTGAGAACGAGAAGGAAACAAATGAAAAAAATGGCACAAACCCTCAAGAGACGTCTGCTCGAATCAAGTGCCCAAGGGAGCTAGAGAAGGGAGGGCCCAAGAAGAATTCAAAGGCAACCAAGACCTCATTGGATCCCCTCACATTAAGAGAGGGAGACTTACATGATATCGATGACCCAGTGAGGGATATCACCGTAGAGGCCCCAGAATAATTTTAACATCAGCAGCAGACCATCGTGGGGGCTATCCAGACAGGGTTACAGGAGCTGTAAAACCACACGTCGCAGGGTGGCACAGTGTTGACTAGCATAGCTATCAACACTTCAAAGGTTACAGATATGCTGCACGCGGAGGCCTCCAGTGCAATAATGCTGCCTAGTGGAGCATTGATCATAGAGAATGAGGTTGATAGGTCCACTATTAGTGCCATAAAGGGAGTAGGGTTGAACTTGGTAGCACTCCTGTAAGAAGCACTCCACCTCTTGCAGGCTGGAGTAATTGCAGAACTGAGGGCCCAAGAGCACCGTGCCCTCTAGGTGATGAGTGAACAGTGGATCAACAACGAGAAGATGGACCTACAGAGAAATGCTACCATCGCCGCTGAGACCAGGGTGTCTAATAAGAGTAAGAAGATAATGCAAGTCGTTGAGGAGGCATGTCAAGTGGTCCCAGAGTTGGCCATTTTAGAGGAGGTGCCAGTCAAGGTCTACATCCACAAGTTGGCCACAAGGGTGCCCAACGCTCAGATTGAGATGGCATGGGTTCAGTTGGAGTTGAACCTACAAATTACAAAGTTACAGTTGGGGGCCCAGCCTTCAGCTCCACTAGACATGAAGCAACAATGGGTGATCGATGTCATAGAAGTAGTAGCGGTGGTGGATAGTGCACTTGCAGACTACATGCAGTTGTTTAAGAAGTCATTTAAGGTCCTGATAAGCTTGCAGGAGGACCCCAATGTATAGAGGCTAGAAAGGGAGGCACGCAAGCTACAACAGCGCTACAATGAGGTTAAGAGCACAACGCAAACTATCACTTTGACACAGAGACTACCCAAGCTGCACAAGGACAAGCAGCTAAAGGAACAGGTGGATGTAGCACTGCACAAGGAAGCAGAGATCAAGGTGAGACTAAAGCCCTGGCTAGATGAGGCTTACTCAGTGACAGGGAATATCGAAGGCAAGATTACGACTCTATAGGAAACACAACAAAAGCTTTAGGCTGACAGCGTAAGAGCAGTAACCGAGTAGTTAGTGGAGGATGTGAAGCAGGTGACAACTCAAAGCATGGCGGAGGTTGCGGTCATACGGGTCGAGCCAGAAGGACTTCACACAAAGATCTCTACACCTACCAAGTGACTCGAGGGTGAGTCACGATGTTTGTGTTGGGGCCCTATTGGGAACGGGATCTCCTAAAGGGAATTTTTGGGGATAAAAGCCCATGTTTGAGTCAAATTTTGTAATAAAAATCTTAAGACTCCACATTTTGTGGTCACGGAGCACGTAGGTATCATAAGTTGTAAATGGTTGTCCACCCTTAGTTTTATAAACTAAAGTCATCTATAAGAGATCTACCCATGGTCCGTGGACCATGGGATTGTATAAAAAGAGCTAATCTCTAAGTAGGTAGGAGAATCGAGAATGGAAGAGAGTCATAGCTTTGAGATAGAAGTCCCAGTTTTGGGTCATAGTGTAGGTAGAGGCTCTACAGCTCAGTGCACAAAGGCTTAGGGTAGAAGTCCATAGTTGAGTGCGCGGACCCCGACATTTGTGTGCACAAGGGAATAGAGTCTGTAATCACTTGCAAGATATCAATAAAGAGAAGTATTTTGCAATTTATTTGTCTTTGTTCTGATTAATGCATCTTATCATTTTGTGTATGAATTTCCTTTATAATGCTTATGTGATGCACGAATGTGTATGATTATGTTGCATAACCGAACACATATAAGAATATCTATTTACGCAGTGCTAACTGTTAGTAGCTAATAAGATAAGTAAGACACTTAGAATAGTTAGGGAATCTGCATAGTACGCTACCTTAGTAGCATGAAAATGTCTAGATCAAGGGTTAGGGCTGTGTGAAGGTTAGTCGTACCCTTTCACGGGGGTGTTGAAGGACAAAATAGAGGGCTCATCTGGCAAGCCTTAAAATGGTTTGACTAGCATGAAGGTAGGAATAAAGGGAATAAAACAACATTACGACCATCTCAGGGTGCAGAGACTTGTTTCTAGCATCCCTCCATACTTCTTTGGGTGATACTTCGATCTGCGCTATGTGGGTTGATGCCGAAAGGGCCAGTAGTGTAGGATTTGTTTGGCTAGTTAACGTTGAACCTGGGTCAAGCCCCCTCAAGCCAACAACAACTCTTTACAAGCTTATGTTGCAACTATGTACTCTTCTTCTATTGTAGAGAGAGATACTATTATTTGTAGCCTTGACACCCAAGATACTGCTGCACTTGCAAATGTATACAAATAAAATGTAGTGGAATTTATACTCTCCATATCTCTAGCTATATTTGTGTCTATAAATCTGTCAAGCACAGTCTCATTATCAACAAAACGTAAAAGATAATGACTAGTACACTTGAAATACCTCAAAATCCATTTTACTACTTGCCAATGTTGGTTTCCTGGATTGGCAAGGAAGTTGCTCACTACTCCTACAGAATATGCAATGTCTATTCATGTGCATACCATGGCATACATCAAGTTGCCAATTGCTGAAGCATAAGGAATCATGCTCATATCTTCCTTCTCCTTGTCATCATTAAGACATAATTGAGTACTCATCTTGAAGTGGGTTGCAAGGGGTGTATGAACTAACCTTGAATGCTTCATATTAAACGCTTCAAGCACGTTCTTGATATATTTTTCTTGTGATAGCCATAACCTTTTGTTTTTCTCGTCAAGCATAATCCTCATGCCCAATGTTTGTTGTGCTAGTCCCAAATCCTTCATTGCAAATTTACTCCTCAAATATTTCTTCACCCTATTGATCTTATTCTTATCATGCCCAACAATCAACATGTCATCCACATATAACAATAACATGATATGTGTTCCTTGATCATACTTCTTGATATAGATATAATGGTGAGCTTCGAACTCGTGCAAACCATGTTCCAACATATATGAATCAAATTTATTACACCATTATTAAGGTGCTTGTTTCAATGTATAGAGACTCTTGTTCAACATGCAAACAAGTCCTCTTTTCCTTTTTCTATGAAGCCTTTTGGCTGCTCCATATAAATTTCTTCCTCCAATTCACCATGAAGGAAAGCAATGTTTACATCTTACTATTCACATTCTAAGTCTAAAGAAGCAACAAGACCGAGAATGACTCTAATGGATGAAATTTTAACAACAGTTGAGAAAATTTCAGATAAGTCAATACCTTTTTTTGGGAAAATCCTTTCACCACCAACCTTTCATTATACCTCTCCTTCTTTTCATCACCTTCATGCTTAATCCTTTAAACCCATTTTTTTTGTAGAGCCTTTCTATATTTTGATAGGCTTACCAACTCCCAAGTTTTATTTTTCAGCAAAGATTTCATTTATTCTTCCCTTTCTTTCTTCCATTCTTTACTGAGATCAACTTTACAGGCTTCTTGAAAACAATTAGGCTCACCTTCATTAGTCAACAAAATATAGTTTGGGGGAGGATACCTTTCTAAAGGCTTATGAGGCCTAGAAGTTATGCAAACTAGTCGTGCTGGTGCATTATCAAGTTGACTCTCCAGTAAAGGTTCCTGCAAGATTCCTTCTTCTTGGTGTTCTACATTTTCCACTTGTTGTTCTTCCTCCTCCTAAATTTGTTGTCCATTTTCTTACATTGGTGGGATGTCTTCATGCTCCTCTTCAAACTTGTCAATAAATTTCTTGACCTCCAGCTCACCTACAGTGCCCTTAAACATTTCTGACTCATTAATTATAACATCCATCCTTTAATAATTTTATGTTTGACTAGATCCCATAGACGATAACCAAATTCCTCATCTACATATCCCAGAAAAATGAATTTTATAGATTTATCATCTAGCTTAGTTCTATTTTCTTTGGGAATAATAATTCAACTTCTCACCACTCCAGGCTTCTTTAGGGATACTTCCATCAAAGGTTGTAGTTGGAGATCTATTTATAATGTAGCAACCGGTGCTGACTGCTTCAACCCAAAAATTCTTCTCCAAACCAGAATTGGACAACATACTTTGCACCTTTTCCATAATGGTGATATTCATCCTTTCTACGACACCATTCTGTTGAGAAGTACCAAGCACAATCTTCTCATGCTTTATGCCAAACCTGTTACAATATTCCTTGAATGCATTTGAGCAATATTCCCCACCATTATCTATTCTCAAACACTTGAGCAATTTGTTAGTCTCTCTTTCAACAATAAGGTGGAATTTTTGAAATATTCCAAACACTTCAATTTTACTTTTCATAGGATATGCCAAAACCTTCCTAGATGCATCATATATAAATGTTACAAAATATGATGTTCCTCCTAATGACTTGATGTTAATAGGCCCAAACACATTTGAGTGTATGAAATCTAACACATTTTTCTTTCTGTCATGGCTACTTCTAAGGAATGAAACCCTTCATTGTCAACCATATACACAATGCTCACAAAGATCGAGATTGTAGGATTTCAAACCGGGCAATAAATTTTTACGAACAAGGATTTTTAAACCCTTATCACTCGTATGACCCATGCACTTATGCCACATATCGGCTGAATTTCCTTATTTTGTGACAATAGTCAAATATGATTTTCCTATCAGTGCCTTCAATGTGTATAGTGTTCCTATCTTGGGTCTTTGGTCATGACCAATACTCCTTTTATAACTTTTGAGCCTCCTTTTCCAAAGGTTTTGGAATAGCCCTCATCGTCTAGCCACCCCATGGAGATCAAACTCATGTGCATTTCTAGTACATGTTTGACCTGTTTCAACAATATATTTTGTCCATCCTTCATCTTAATCTAGATATCTCCCACTCCAGCAATACTACAAAAGTTATTATTATCCAAATGCACTCTACCATAGTCACCAAGACTATATGAAACAAAACTAGCTTTGCGTGGGGCTACATGATGAGATGCCCTAGATTCAAGGATCCAATCAGAGCTATTGCTAGATGTATATACACATGCATCCTCTACTGAAACAGTAAACAACACATCACCATCTATGGCTACCATAGTTGTGTGACCTTCATTTGTGCTACATGACTTGTGATTTGTACTGACGGGTCTCTTATCCTTTTGTCCTTTCTTCTAGAATTGACATTCTTTCTTCATGTGCTCGGGTTTTCCACAATCAAAGAAGATGATCCTGCCCCTCCTTGATTTTGATCAACCTCTTGATCTTGATCACCCTTGTCGACCTCAATCAATTCTCCTACCATGATCAGCTAGAGCTAGAGGTTCTCCTCCCTGTTTTTCCGCAATTGACTTGTGTCATAGCTCCTCATTCATTAAACTGTTGCTCATATCATCAAATGTTAGGGTCTGTGTAGTTGTTGAAGTGATCATAGCTACAATTAATTTTCCTAGTTGTATGGCATAGAGCACATTAACAAAATGGCTCTAATTTCATCATCTAGAATGATTTTAATAGAGGAAAGATAATTAGTAATCATATTAAATGAATTCAAGTGGTCAGCAACTGAATCACCCTCCATCTTGAGATTATAAATATTCTTCATCAAGAACACTTTGTTTGATGATGTGTTCTTCTCATATAAATCATGGAGCTTCTTCCATAATCCTCTCGTTGTCTTTTATGCAGACACATTGAAATACACATTCTTTGTTAGATATTGGTGGATTGTTGCAATCACCTTTCTGTCTATCTTATTCCACTCTTCATCTATCATCGATGAGGGTTTCTTTGTTGTTCCCTCAATCAGAAAATACTGATCCTTTAAAATCAGTATATCCTCCATTTGTGATTTCCATAGGGAAAATTAGCCCCACTCAAATTCTCCATATCTATAACTATTGTCTCCATTTTCAATACAATTGATGCCGCAAAAAACAAAATCTCCACTTAAAAATAAAACTTTAATTATTAACCCTTTTGCCAAAATCAATCTCCTTTTAACACTTTTTTTTAATCTTAATTCTCTTGCCACTTAAAAAAGAGCGTTTGATAAACAAGCAATAAACCTCCTTCCTTTAATAAACTATACTTTTATGTTTAAAAAAAACATAAAATCCAACCTTGAACATGTGTGAGGCTATAATAATAAATTAAAAAATCTTTCCACTCACGATCACACATACATGCTCTTCTGAGAAATTACGACATGGCACTTCCAAAAACTTACAACATAACATGGAACTCCACCTTTCGGCACTTGATCTTGGCACGTTTCACCATAGGTCCACATCCTCGTTTTTCTTGCAACAACTATGTTTTAGTTTCCACATTCATGAACGTAGATCTTCATTCTCCTATTTTCAGTGATCAATCTTTCTGATGGCTTCTGTAGTATTCAATGTCATGGTATGCTGCATGAGGACCTTCCACCGCTCTGCTATTCTTTCTCCATGGAATTTACAATGCACAGGCTTCATACAACAACTTTCTTTTCGAGAGAGCTCACAATGCACATGCCTCATGCAACACCGCTTCTCCACAAAGTTACAGGACCACAAATTTCTTCAAGTGGCAGTTAGGACGCAGATTCTATGGCATGAATAAACACAGGGAACAACCAAAGAGTTGCCTACTTACTCACTCTGATACGAGTTGATAGAGTATAGAGCAGTGCAACAAAATATTAACAGAGATAGCAGAATGTAAAATAGTCTAGGAGACAACACAATTTCAGCAGACAGAGAGAAAACATGAATACATTACTAATGGAGGATGAAATCACTTCACATTAGAGGCCTTGGCCTTTGGCTTGCCTTGGTGAGTAGAAAATACAAATTTATAGATGCTAAAGGAGGAATTAGAATCTTGCATTTGATTTAGAAACAAATGGTGGTGTGGTAGTTTCTGCAAGAGTATGGTGGTGAGTATGGTGGTGACAGATGGGACAAGAGAGCGTTAGGAAGACAAGAGAGTGTTAGGAAGTCGATGCCGACATTAGCACAATGTGCGTCGATTTGTCTTGACACCTAAACACATATATTACAAGAAAATAAAGTCGTGCAATGCAACGAAAACACTTCAAACGAAACATACTTCAAAGATTCGTCCTCAAGGAAAGATACACCCAAAAAGAAAATTAAATGTTAATATAAAATTAGTTTTATCTTATATTATTTATATGAATGAAATCCCTCTACACGATGATTCATCTAACACTACATTTGCATCCACATAACAATAACACTTTGACAATATTTAACAATATAACAACTTGAAACAAACCACACCATATTATACAACACATACAATGCATATATTAACAAAAAAATTATAAGAATTGAATAATGAATATAGGTAACGAAAAAAGAATAAAGAAATATATATCGAAAAATATATATAACAAATACATATATTAATAAAATGTGATAATACACACAGTGTACAAATTTGTATCAAACAATATGTATACATATAACAACAATGTAACAATTAGCCTGTAAATGAAATATCTTTATGTAATAATAATTAATATACTAATAACACACCATGAAAGTTGTTGAAATAAAAACTCACTTATATCCACATTAAGCATAGCACAAAACCTAAAATAACTAAGTGCATCAATATTATGACACGAATAGAGATATCAATCGTTGTAGTGTTATAGGAATATTGATGGTTAAAATAAAGGAATTGGGGACCAAAGCAGAGGAACGCATGAATGCTAAGATGTACAAATATTGTGGCTAGAGGAAAGTAAATGAATAGATCAAAGCGCCACGAAAGGAAAATGACAGAGATTGCAGGTGCTCTTCAACTAGAGGATTGATCTCATTAATTTATAATGAAACTAGGAAATTAAATTAATGCAGCACTGGAATTAGATAACAAGGAATCAGAGAACGAAAGGATATTCTACACTAAAAATAACAGGCCAGGGAATTACCTGGATTGAGGTGCTGAGGGGCCAACACAGCTCGTAATAATCAACGCAAGTGTTATACATAGAAATGGAGTAGCAATCAATTCTTCATTTAAAATAAAGCTTTAACTCTACAATAATACAACAGCAGAATTTCTATTTGCGTGATGATGCTCTCCTCTTACAATAATCTCATTTATAAAAAGACATATCGTGCCTCAAACTTCATCCTATTTTTTGAGTGCTTCGATCCCATATTCTCATCCTCATGGATGATAGAGACTTGTAGAATTTCTATCTTTGTGATGATGCTCTCCTCTTACAATAATCTCATTTATAAAAGGACACATCGTGCCTCAAACTTCATCTTATTTTTTGAGTGCTTCGATCCCCTATTGTCATTCTCATGGATGATGCAGACAAATCATGTCCTATTCCCTTGGATCAGATATACAAATAAAGGAATAGCTAAAACCAATAGAGGATATTCACATTAATTTGGATCAATCTGTTATACGAATATTGTATTTTTTGCAAATGGGCTACTCGGAAGAGCAAAACCTGTTGGATCAGTTGCAGAGTAAACAAACAATTAAACACACAGCCGAAGTACATAAACACAATATTTAACGTGGTTCACCCAACCAATCTGGGCTACGTCCACAAACATAGGCATCAAGAATATATTAATCAAATTTGGAGATTACATCAAGAAATCCTCACACACTCTCAGCAAATCATCCGAATGATTGCCTATTATATAGAATAGAGAATCTAAAAACCTCATAACTTCCTCACATCAAATATAGGAGGCATTAACTCCCTCCCAACAACCTGGAGCTAATCTAGTAACTGAATCCCTATTGTTGTCATCCTTCAGAGATTTTTGCCTATTTGACTAAAACAGAAAATCTCAACAATCTCCACCTTGACAACAATTCGCCTGATGCCCTGATATTATTATTTTATCTTTTCTGCAAGCCAAGAGAAGCCAAACACCAGCGTAGCTTCTCCAACAAAACTGGTTTCGTGA